>JAGFNQ010002480.1:0-25470 GCA_024364735.1 Boesenbergia rotunda | reverse complement strand
ACTAACCCAAACCTAGACTTGGAGCTTTGGCCAAAAGTTATAGATAGAGGCTCCATTATTCAAGTAACATGTGAGGTACCATAAGTAAAGTAAGGCTCATACAATACATACAATGCCATAGGGAACCATTATAACCCATGATTGGGGCTAACCCTAAGTCCTAGCCCTAAAACTTGTTCTTGGCCGAAACCCTAGAGGGTCAAGTACATGGAAAATCATATAATTCACAATTAATATCCAATACAACACATACAATTGCCATAGGAAGCCATTAGAATACATGATTGAGGCTAACCCTAATTCCTAGCCCTAAACCTTGTCTTGGCCGAAACCTAGAGGGGTAATAGGTCTATGGAAAATTCATAACATTTACAATTTACATCCATTATATTATAGGGAATCATAATAGCATGCTTGGAGGGTTGGATCTAATCCTAACCATAGAAATAGGGAAGTGGCCGAAACTTGTAGGGGTCTTGGGTGCTACAAAAATTCCACAACTCATCATTTATTCCTTATTTTCATGAGAAAGTATTAGGAAGCATAAGTGAGGTTTTAACATCATCCTAGACCCAAAAACTTGCTTGGCCGAAAGTTGTAGGAACCCTAGTTCATGGTTTTCTCAACATAGAGCCCAAACAAAACCTTAATCATGAAAGATAACATCAAAAACTATTATACCACAGGTGAGGGAGTCTTACCTTTCTTGATCTTGGTTATAAACCTTGAATAGAGAAACAAAAGAAAACCTTCTTGACCCTAGAACCCCTTTACCCTTGTAGCCTTGTAGAAGAACTTGGATCTTCAAGAGGGAGTCCTCTTGTGATGTTTTCCAAGGGGAAATCCCCTTGGTGATTTTCGGCAAGAAGAAGGAGGAAGAGGGAGAGGAAGAGCCTTGGTGGAAGAAGAAAAGAGGAGAAATAACTTAGGTGTCTCTTCACTCCTCATCCCCTCTTTATACTAAGTGGAGGGGCAAGTGAAGGGGAATGGTGCCTCCTCACATGGTGACTCTTCACTTCCTTTAGCCTTAACAACAATCCTCTTCCTTTTCCACTAGCACTCCTTGCTAGTGAATTGGTTAGTACATGCATGATGAGGTTTTGCCTCTATCCTAGGTCTAAGGTTCAATCCTTAGTGCATGCACTTTCTTTTTATTCCATTTACTCTTATTTTTGGCAAGGCCCCACATAAGAGCCCACCAAGAGTTATGCTAATATTCCTAAAATTGGAATCCATTTCTATTTATGTTAAATTCCACCTAAGGTCTACCAATAACCATGGTACTAGAAGAGCCCATGTAAGGCCTATTAACACTTAGCTTTTTAATCTATATAAGAGATCATGCTAAGGTTCATGCTAGTATACTCAAGAATCCACATAGGCATGATCAATATTTTAAAAAAAAATATTGAGAGGATTTTACGGGCACTACAGATAGCATCTTTGATGTCCAAACCATCCACATCTAGCTCTTTTAATTCTTCAAAGTACTTCTTGAGCAGTGACCATTAACTCTCCAAACAAAATTATTAGCCTCATCCTTTATTCCAACAACACCATAAGGAAAAATGTTAGTTACAATAAATGGACCTTCCCATCTTGACCTCAACTTACCTTTAATCAACTTGAGCCTTGATTTGTACAATAGAACCTTGTCGCCAATTTGGAACTCTTTCCTCACTATATGTTTGTCATGAAAGTTCTTGGATTTTCTTATAAATTCTTGAGTTTTCAAATGCTTCTAATCTTATCTTCCTCAAATTCTTGAAGTTGAAGCTTCCTCTCTTCTCCCACCTTAGTAGTATCAAAGTTGCAAGCCTTCACCCCCAATACGCTTTGTGCTCTATCTCCATGGGTGGATGACAAGCTTTTCGTTATACTAATCGGTAGGGAGACATTCCAATTGGTGTCTTGAATGCCGTCCTATAGGCCTATAACGCATCATCAAGCCTCTTGCTCCAATCTTTCTATTAGGCACAACGGTCTTTTCCAAATTGCTTTGATCTCTCTATTTGAAATTTCGGCTTGGCCATTTGTTTGAGGATGATAAGAAGTAGATACTTTGTGCACAACCCCATACTTGCTAAGTAGAGTCTTCATGTGTTTGTTGCAAAAAATAAGATCCTTGATCACTTATGATGGCCCTTGGAATTCCAAACCTACAAAAGATATGTGACCTGACAAAACTAACAACAACCACAAGAGTCATCAGTCCTGGAGGGAATGACCTCTACCCATTTAGAAACACAATCTACAGTAAGTAAAATATACAAGTGTCCATAAGATGCAGGAAAAGGTCCCATAAAGTCTATTCCCCAAACATCAAATATCTCACAAAAAAGCATAGTCTGTTGGTGCATCTCATTTCTAGCTCCTATGTTCCCAGTTCTCTGACATCTATCACAATTCTTATAAAACAAATATGCATCATGAAATAAGGTAGGCCAGTATTAAACCTCACTCTAAAACCTTCCTAGCTGTCCTCTGTGGCCCAAAATGTCCCCCACAGGCTGATAAATGGAAAAGTAAGACTGAATGAAATTCATGGTCAGGTATGCATCTCCTAATTATTTGATCATTACAAAACTTCCATAAATAAGGATCATCCACACATAAAATTTAACATCACTTTTGAGTTTATCATTTTGAGCCTTAGAAAATTATGTAGGAAAAACATGAGCTGCTAAAAAGTTAACAAGATCTGCATACCAAGGCGACTCACCATGTATCACAAGAAGGTGCTCATCTCTAAAGTCATCATAAATGGTGGTAGGAGATCCATCTCCCTCAATTCTGCTCAAGTGATTTGCAACAAATTTCTTTGTCACTCCTATCTCTGATTTCCAAGTCAAATTCTTGGAGTAGAAGCATCCATCTGATTAGTCTAGGCTTAGCATCTGACTTTTTCAAAAGGTACTTTAAAGTTGCATGATCAGAAAAAACAATAACATGTGAGCACAACAAATAAGATCTAAAACGGTCTAAAGCAAAAACAATGACAAGAAGCTCCTTTTCAGTGGTGGTGTAATTGGCTTGGGCGGCATCTAGGGATCTTGGAGGCATAACATATGACATGAGGTGCTCCATCCACCCTCTGTGTAAGAACAGCTCCTACAGCAAAATTAGATGCATCACACATTAGTTCAAAAGGTAAATTCCAATCAGGGGGTCTAATGATAGGAGCTGATGTAAGGGCCTCCCTTAATTCTAAAAAGCTTCTTTGCATTTTTCGTCAAAACAAAATGTCAACATCTTTTTGCAAGAGTCTTGTCAAGGGCCGAGCAATCTCACTGAAGTCTCTAATAAATCTACGGTAGAATCCTGCATGGCCAAGAAAAGTACGAACATCCCGTATGCATACGGGGTAAGATAAAGAGATATAACACTAATTTTACAGGATCTACCTCAATACCTCTCCTAGAGACTATATGTCCTAATACAATTTCATGCTTTACCATAAAATGACATTTTTCAAAATTAAGCACAAGGTTAGTCTCTATGTATCTATGTAAAACCCTAGACAAATTATCTAAACAAGAATCAAATGAAGTGTCAAAGATAGAAAAATCATCCATGAAAATCTCCATACAGTGCTCTAATAACTCACCAAAAGTACTTACCATGCACCGTTGGAAGGTCCCTGGAGCGTTGAAGAGTCCAAATGACATCCGTCTGTAAGCAAATGTACCGAAAGGATAAGTGAAGGTAGTCTTCTCTTGATCTTCCGGGTCTATGCAAATCTGGAAATATCCTGAGTACCCATCCAAGAAGCAGTAATGAGACTTCCCTGCCAACCTCTCAAGCATCTGATTAATAAAAGGCAAGGGGAAGTGATCTTTCCTCGTGACCTGGTTTAGCTTCTTGTAGTCAATGTAAATTCTCCATGAATTTTTAACTCTGTTGGGCACTAACTCGTTACTTCCATTTTCCACCACTGTAACTCCAGATTTCTTAGGCACCACATGGATGGGACTAACCCACTGGCTGTCAGAAATAGGGTAGATGATACCTGCCTGCAAGAGTCGAGTCACCTCTTTCTTTACCACATCCAAAATTAGTGGATTAAGTCTCCTCTGTGGCTGCTTAACTGGTTTGACATTTTCCTCCAAAAATATCTTGTGCATGCAAATAGCTGGGCTAATACCTGGTATATCTGCTAAAGTCCACCCAATGGCTTTCTTGTGTTGCCTCAGGAGTTGCAATAATTTTTCTTCTTGCTCTGAATCTAAGTGCTGGGCAATAATGACAGAAAAATTCTGCTCCTCTCCTAGAAAAACATATTTCAAATGATCTGGTAGTGGCTTAAGCTCAATCTGGGCCTGCTCAGTAGGTATGGGTGATCCTTGGGGCTCAGTGCAATCCCCTACACTCTCACACCTCTCTTCTGACTCCTTTGAAATATCAATCAAAGTAGGTGATCCTTGGGGCTCAGTGCAATTCCCTACACCTAGAAAATCCTCTCTAGCTGAAAGTAGATCTGAAATACTCTCTGAATCATCCTCCTCAATAGCAAGTGCAACCTCAGCCTCCTCTAAACTGACATCTCCTCTAGAAAAATCAAGTGAAGCTCCCTCAACAAGTATATCTACATCATCTAACTCCTCTAGAATACCAATGCTCATAATAGAGTGATCCTCTCTAGGGTGCTTCATGGCATCAAAAATGCTAAATTGGACTACCGTGTCTCCTATTTCCATGGAAAATGTGTCAGCATAAACATCTATCTTAGTCCTTGCAGTCTTCAAAAATGGTCTCCCTAGGATGAGTGGAGATCTGTGTGCTAGGTTGTCCCCCTCTATGTCCAAAATATAGAAATCCGCAGGAAAGATCAGCTCCTTCACCTTCACTAGCACATCTTCAATAACACCGGCTGTGTGGGTCTGACTCCTATCTGCTAACTGAATCACCACTCCAGTAGGCTGTAGAGGACCAATACCAAGTATCTAGAAGACTGATCTGGGCATCACATTAATGGAGGCTCCTAAGTCCAACATGGCATCATGAAACATAGTCCTCCCTATCTCACAAGACACAGTAAAAACCCCTAGATCTTCGCACTTCTGAGGGATGGAATGGATAAGTGCTGAGACGTTCTTCCCTAAGCTGACCAACTCATTCTTCTTCAGTTTCTTCTTGTGAACACATAAATTTTTGAGGAATTTAGCATACTTAGGAATTTGTTTAATCATGGTCAACAAGGGTACATTAATCTCCACCTTACTAAACAACTTCACAAGCTCATTGTATTCCTTAGCCTTCTCCTCCTTCACTTGCTTCTTGGCTTGAGTCTTGCGCTGTGGAAAGGGCAAAGGAACCCTCAATTCCTCCTCTTGAGCCGAAATTGGTGGAGCTGAATTCTGAACTGAATTTCCAACTGAAGTAGCTACTGTAAGTCCACTTTTACCACTGATTTCTCCTTCATTTTCCACCAAAATCACATGTTCACTTAAGGAAGGAGTTAGGCTTGAACTAGGATTGAAACCAACTGATTTTGAAGTCTTTTCAGGGCTGTTTGGGGCTAGAAAAGTAAGTCCTGTCCTGTTTTCTGAAAATTCAACCCTTGGAGCATTTGAAGTTGAAGCCACCTTCCCACTCCTCAAAGTGATGGCACTAACATTTCCCTTTGGATTGGGAGTAGCTTGAGAAGGTAGTTGACTTGATCCTTGGGCTTGCATTTGGTTCATCCCACTAGCCAATTGTCCAATTTGTCTCTCAATGTTTTGTAAGGTGGGATCATTTTTTTATTAGTCTTGTTGTTGCAAGAGTTGTTGTAACATTTCCTCTAGCCTTTGTTGTTGAGCATTCACCCCACTAGACCCTCTATAGCCTCCTTGATTAGCATATGTCTTCGATTGGCTTGGAAATGAAGAAGTAGGCTGCTGAAATTGTTGAACTTGCTATGAACCTTGAAAGTAGGGTTGTTGGGGCTGATTGTAGGGTTGAAATGGCTGTGAAAATTGCTGAAAATGAGGCTGGGAACTTGGTTGAAATTGTTGAGAATTGTAGCTCTGAAAATTTTGAGTTTGAGGTTGAAATTGTTATGGTGAGGGCTGAAATTGAGTGGGCTGGAAATTCTGATTTGAGGGCTGAAAATTTTGATTGAATGGTTGAAAACCTTGCTGTGAAAACTGACAACCTTGCTGATAATTCAGATTACCTTGGAACCCTTGCTGATTTCCTTGAAAAGATGGCTGATTTTGTTGAAAGGGTTGCTGAAATTGCTGAAAAGGTTGTTGAAAACTCTGAAATTGTGGCTGCCGTTGCTGATTTTGCTCGAAATTTGGTTGAGGCTATTGAAATTGCTGTTGTGATGGGTTGTGTTGATAAAAAGAGTTGTCATACTTTAAATTTGGATGATCCTTCCAACCCAGATTGTAAGTAGATGAGTAGGGGTTATTCTTGGCTTGAAATTGTCCTCTAGTCAATGCCGCTAGTGTTTCATCTTGTTGGAGGTTTGGACATAAATCCGAGTTGTGTTCTTGGCTTGAACAAATACTACATAACCTCATCACTTAACTTGAAGGTGGAGGTACTGAAAAATTAGAATTTTGATTCACATTGTTTAAAGTCATTTGCTTCACCAGGGAATTAAGCTCCATCAAAGAATTCTTGATTTCCTTTTGTTCATTAGAGACCATCTGAACCTCATTAACTCCTCTAGTGGACAAAGCTCTACTCCCAAACTATTGTGAATTTTCTGCCATGTTTGAAATCAACTCCCTAGCTTGATCCAGTGTTTTGTTCACTAGGGCTCCTCCAGCTGCAGCGTCAATCATAATCCTATCCATCTGGAGTAGACTCTCGTAGAAGTACTGAATAAGGAGCTGCTCACTAATCTGGTACTGTGGGCAACTAGAGCAAAGCTTGTTAAATCTTTCCCAATAATCATACAGAGTCTCTCCCACTACTTGCTGTATGCCATAAATACTCTTTCTGATGATTGCAGTTCTGGAGGCTGGAAAACACTTCTCTAAGAATGCCTTCTTCATAGAAATCCAACTAGAAACGTGCCCAGTAGGCAGATAGTAGAACCAATCCTTAGCTGCTCCAGTCAGGGAAAATGGAAATACCCTCAGCTTGATATCTTCTTCTGAAATCCCCTGGGCTTCATGGTGGAGCAGACTAAGTGAAATTCATGTAAGTATCTGTTGGGATCCTCTTCAGACTGACCTTGAAATTTAGGCAATAAGTGGATGAGTCCTGATCTCAACCTAAATTCACCAGTAAGCTCTGGGTAAGCAATGCATGAGTACTGGAAAACATCATCTGGTGCTGCAAGTTCCTTCATGGTTTTCTGGTGGTCTGCCATAATAGTGCATGAATGAGTAGAACTGGACTGAGTAGAAATAATATCAAAAGCCTCTGAAAAACTGATTTGGTTCCTCCTTGCTCTGAATGTCCTCTCAATTTCAGGATCAAATTCTTCAAGAATACCACCTGCAGATCTGGTCATACAACAAATACAAATCACAACAAATGTATATAGAAAAATGAAACAAATGAAATAGATCACAAGATATGAAAATAAACACGCAAGTTAAATCAAACAAACTCAACTAGTAATTTTCCCCGGCAATGGCGCCAAAAATTTTGATGTCGCCCAATACTAGTGTCACAAGTGAGCCTCAAATTTAAATATTTATAAACTGAAAACCCTTGGCTAGCAAGATTAAATGTAGTAGAGGGGCCTCAGGTCGTATTTTTCCAAGGACTAGTTGTGAGTGTTTGAATCAAGCTTGAAATTATTTGTCGTCAAATGATTTGGGTTTTCGAATTGGAACGGGGGTTTTGTTTTGCAAATAAGATTGAGAATGTAGTTGAAAACGAAACAAGCTTAACTAAGCAAACTTAAACTAAGAAATTACAAGAATTGAACTTAACTCACTAGGAAATTGAACAACTCAATATGAAACTATGAAGTTGCATAACTAAACTAATATCGATGACAAGCAAACAATTAATCCGAAACTAAGTTGCAGAATTGAAATGGAATTGATGCAGTACACAATGAATGCTTAAAAACAGGGCTGAGTCGAAACTGTGATTACCTGATCGGTCGACAGTCCGATCAGATACTGGTCTGATCGGTCGACAGACCGATCAGTAGCTGTCTGGATCGGTCATAGAGACCGATCAGTAGCTGGAAGCTGATGAGTACAGAAACGATACAATTGAAACAACTCGGCAAATATTCAGAAACAAAATTCAAGAATGAAATCTAGCAACTATTGACTCCAGATCAGACTCTTCACCAGGATTCGCTCCTTGCCGTCACACAAGGATCGATCTAAGAACCCCTTAGATCGCGGTTTGCAAGATCAAGCTCCTCCGATCAGTTGTGTCAGATTGGTTCAGCCACTCGATTAGCTGGATGCAACTCCGGCTCAGAACCCCTCGGTGTTGTTCAGAGAACCCCTCTAAATACTCTGGTGGATGCCGATCGGTGAACACAACGATCACGTGGAAGTTGATTTGGGCGAAACAGAGCTCGGCGAGACCCTCACCGGAGCTAGGCAGCAACAGAATTGAAAACGAACCTCACGGAGACTAGACCTTGATGACTCGAAATCTGGAAAGAATCTAATTCTGGAGTGGCCGCGTGCGATCGGAGACGATGAACGGAGATGAACTAGAAAACTCAAGACGCGATCTGCGACGACGACGAGCGGAAGAGGGAGTTTCTGTTTTAACTGATCTTTTTGAATTTCGACGGCTGAGATCCTTTCCGTGCCATCCAACGGTCAGATCAAGTCAGATCTGAACCAAACCTTCCAGATCTTGATCAAGGGTCAGGATCTTCCTCTCCTTAGCTGGGATCAACCGGGTCTGCGGCGGATGGCCCAGATCTTCCCTTCTCTTGAATGAATGGTCTAGATCATCTTGAGCTTGATCCAATGATCAGATTGCTTCTGATTTGGATGAAATTTCCAGATCTTGATCTGTGGTCATGATTGACTCTATCTTGAACTCGGATTGATCAGAAGTTGACCGATGGCTCAGATCTAGCCGTTCTTTGATCGGACGACCCATATTAATTCGATGCTTGATCACTTTGATCCGGATCCAATTCTGACTCTAGTTTGACCCAATCTGATCTAGGTCCATGATCCTTCAAAGCCTACAAAAATAGATTCAAATTTAATGCCCAAAATATCTCAGATATACAAAGATTTGAATCAAAAGTTAAAATAGAGACAATCCATGAAACCTAATATAAATGCAAACTTAAGCATATAAAAGTGGATCAAAACATAGATTTGAGAGCCTAATTTAATCAACAAAATGTTAGTTATCAACTCCCCCCCACTTATTCTTGGGCGTCTCGCACAAGCTACTAGTAAACTAAAGATGCATCCTCCTAGATTATTCTCAATCATAGTTAGAAGCAATTGAAAAGAAATTACCTAGGGTTGTCAATTCTCAAAAATCTAAACTCAATGGACTAGTAACTTGTCCTTAAATCAACAACTTAGCATACTTTCTCCTTCATGACTCATTGAGATGAATTTAACACACAAAACCTTTCAAAGGGATTTTTAGTGGCTCTCTTCCTAAATTCTACATTTCAATGAAAGGGAAGCTCACTCAAACTCAACATGGTTCTTGCACTACCATAGGCTTGCTTATTATCTACTCTCCACCATCATTCTTGAGTTGGATCCACATCTACAAAGGTTTATTAGAAAAAATTAAAGAAATATGAAATGAATAGAATGAAGGAGAAGTTCAATCAATTTCTATACTAAAGAATTGTGATAAAGGAAGTAAAGAAATATGATATGATAAGAAAAATATGGTAAAGAAATATAGCATGATAAGAAAATATGGAAAATTAAGAGAGTGGAAGACTTGGATACTCAAAATTGTTTCCTAATGCACTTTGCCCTCTCATGGTAGCCTCTAATGAATTCCGAGCCAAAGGGAATAAGGATCAGCTGGTTTGGATGAGAAAAATACTGAATTCAGTATGCCACTCCTTCTAATCGGTTAAGAGACCGATCAGACTCTGACTGATCATTCTGGAGATTCGACTGTGCCTCTTCTGCTCTGACTGGATAGCTCCTGATCGGTCTGCTGACCGATCAGGCTCCTCCCTGATCGGACTAGTGACCGGTCAGGGACTGATCAGTGGCCGAAATCTCAGAACTCTGAAACTGTTTGTTGCCAAAATCATTTCCTTTCAATCAACACTACATCTCAAACTCTTCTAGCTTCTTGTCAACATCTTCCACTTCAGAATTTTAACCATCTCCGGATACTTCGTGTTTATTTCCCTTTTCTTTTCTCTTTTTTTTCAGCTGCTTGTTTTTTTTTTCTGTTTTTGTTTGCAGCTAAGTCTTTTTGTCTCTGTTTTTGCTTTTTTTTTTCATTCACTTCTTTACAATGGCTAACTGAGCTTCCCATCTCCAGTAATTTGAATTAGCTCAGATTCCGCTCCAAGTTGTTTCAGCTATGCAAAATTCAGCATCTAAAAAATTCATTAGGGCTCAACCTATTAGCTTTATATGCCACTTAACTTGACAATAGAGCTCAAACAAGCTTCAAACTCTTCACTAAACTTACTGAGATTACTTGATGTCACTTCAAATCTCATTTTTTTCATTCCTATTTCAGATTTTCAGATTTCCAAATGCTTCAATTCTCAACTTCAATGTCAAATGAGTTGGCATATGGAACTTCCTAAGAGTCACTAACATTTTTCCAGAATTTGCCTCATAAAACTCGAAACTTCAAATCATAATTAGGAATTTAGATGTTCCACATGTATACTTCACTAATCAACTTTTGCAACTCACTCTTGATACACCACTCCATAAACTTGGCACACTTCTTCATCTTAAACTTCATTATTTTTCCTCTTCCTTTCTTTTTGAATTGCATCCTTGATACTTTTCCATTCCTTTAGTCCCATCAAAATATTCGGAATCCATAAAAATCCATCTTAAAATCCATAAAAACATATTTCCATCACAAAATAAACTTCAAAATGCATCACTTCTTACCAAAACCATTTAGCACTAGCCACCTCCCCCACACTTAAACTTTTGTCCGTCTCAGGCAAAGTAACATCAAGTAACAACAAAAGAAACCAAGTCCATGGAGAAATATAGTTTTGAGCAGAAAAAATAGAGAAAGGAAAAAGAAAAGAGCATGTATCACAAGGATTATTGCAAAAACCCATATAAAAAGGGAAGACAAAGTGATTAGCCTCTATAAATGTGGTCCAATCATAGAAATATGGTTTTAAAAGAACCTAAGCAAGTTATAGAGTGCAATCACATGTGTGTATCTCACAAATAAGGCTAAGTCCTCACTAGGTAAAAAGAATTCATCACAAATTATCACTCTAGAGTCCATAACTAAGTAGTACTCAAGCAACCAAGAATTTTCATCCATTGGCTCAAATCCTAAGGTTACCCATTACACATGTTACTCTGTCTTCTAGCTATGCTTTTCTTCGTAAAGGACAAGTAAGGCTAATATAAGTTATTGTATTCCTACCCACATATCAACTCTAAAGTATTTGATTTCATAAAATAAGGCAAGGTATCATTCATATTTACATATCCTAAAAATTTCTCTCTATCATAAGGTATCATTCATACTCGCATATTCTAGAATCATAAAAGAAAGTAAGGTATGCATAGAGGTACTTACTTGGAAGCTGCAGGAAGAAGGCTTGATGATTGTGTAGTGAGATGACAACTGGCTCTGATACCAACCTGTAACGCCCGCCCTTCCCAGCCTTATGGTGTAGACGGAAGGCGACGTTACGCTGACATACATATATGCATATGGAGATCTTAATGCAGCGGAATAAATTTTAAACTTCGTACATATGCGTAGACCATGCAATTTAAAACATAAATCATGTTGGCTTCTCTTAGCTATCATTCTTAAACATGGTTACTTGGTAAACATAGCATTGTCATAATATAAGAGAAATAAGACATAGCATGAAACTAAGGAGGACAATGCAAATATAAGACATGTGACAAAGTATAAGTATTAGGATCTTTTCTTTTTTCCTTTTCTTTTGCCAAGTCACTACCACACACACACACTTGCCCTCCTGCTGCTTCCCTTAGCTCAGTATCCTCTTGCTTGATCTGCGGTATAAGAAGTAAAACTATAAGCACATAGGCTTAGTAAGACTCTTTCCTACTCACTAAAACCATACATCACATATAGTCAATAGAAAGACATAATATGGAGAGTGTAACATAAAACAATCATATAGAAGTGCTTAACATGAAATGAAGGTGCATAGAGTTCATGGCATAAGAAGTACTTGACATAAAATATAAGCATATAAAATATTTAACATGGAGAAGTTCTTGACATGAAACATAAGCATATAACATACTTGACATGGTATAATTCTTGACATAAACATAAGCATATCACATACTTGACATGACATAATTCTTGACATAAACATAAGCATATAACATACTTGACATGGCATAATTCTTGACATAAACATAAGCATATAACATACTTGACATGGCATAATTCTTGACATAAACATAAGCATATAACATACTTGACATGACATAATTCTTGACATAAATCTAAGCATATGAACATACTTGACATAACATAGATGCATAACATGAATGAATGCATGAGTTAAATGCACATAACATAAAGATGCTTATTTGAAAATCATACTTATAAATACTTAAACATAATCAAAACATCATGGGGGGCCCCGACTTGTACCACATACATACATCATATGCGCGCATCCCTAAGTAAATGCGAGGTAGCTAGTCTCGACCTACTAGGGTAGGGACAACTACGGTAGTCCCAGAACCGAGGCTGACATAAGGAGCCCATCCTTGTTGGATAACTGCGGTAGTCCCAGAACCGTGGATAGCTACGGTAGTTCATAACCGAGGCTTTCATAAGAAGCTCATCCCTTGGACCCTTACTTCGGTCCGGTACAAGCTCATTCATAAAGTAAAATAGCTTCACATGCTTCATCATTCATACATTCATAGAACATTCATAGCATAATTGAAGACATAAACGTGATCTTAATACATGAAGCATGGTATAAAGCATACTTAGCATTTCATCATTCTTACTTAATGCATAACATCATTATGCCTTAAAGGCATGAACATCATCTTCATTCATAAGGCATGACATACATACATAATTATGCCTTAAAGACATAAACATCATCTTAGTTCATAAATCATGCATGATCATGGTACATAAGGTAAGCATGCATAGATAAGTTTTTTTTCATACATGGTACATATCACATAGTATACATGATCATGGAATCTATCATAAAACATGCATGGGTAGGATCCATATGAACGTGATACATACTACATAGGCTCATAACATTCAACCTAAAACATGCATAGGTCTACATAACCATATATCTATCATAATACCTATGTTCAAGGCATTTAACATAATACATGCATAATCCTACATAAACATGAGGCATACTTCACTACACATGTGTTCATGGTATATGGTTTAAAACATCCATATATATACCTACTAAAACATGACACATAATATAAGCATACAAATCATGATGCATAGCACATAAAGTTAGGGTTTTAGGTAACATAAAATTCATACAACATGCTTGAATATGTATATACATCATAATAAGTCATAACAAGTATACTTGAAACCTTAGACTAACCCAAACCCTAGACTTGGAGCTTTGGCCAAAAGTTATAGATAGAGGCTTCATTATTCAAGTAATATGTGAGGTACCATAAGTAAAGTAAGGCACATACAATACATACAATGCCATAGGAAGCCATTAGAACACATGATTGGGGCTAACCCTAAGTCCTAGCCCTAAAACTTGGTCTTGGCCGAAACCCTAGAGGGTCACAAGTACATGGAAAAATTCATATAATTTACAATTAACATCCAATATAACACATACAATGCCATAGGAAGCCATTAGAATACATGATTGGGGCTAACCCTAATTCCTAGCCCTAAACCTTGTATTGGCTGAAACCCTAGAGGGGTATTAGGTCTATGGAAAATTCATAACATTTACAATTTACATCCATTATATCATAGGGAATCATAGTAAGCATGCTTGGAGGGTTGGATCTAATCCTAACCATAGAAATAGGGAAGTGGCCGAAACTTGTAGGGGGTCTTGGGTGCTACAAAAATTCCACAACTCATCATTTATTCCTTATTTATCATGAGAAAGCATTAGGAAGCATAAGTGAGGTTTTAACATCATCCTAGACCCAAAAACTTGCTTGGCCGAAAGTTGTAGGAACCCTAGTTCATGGTTTTCTCAACATAGAGCCCAAACAAAATCTTAAATCATGAAAGATAACATCAAAACTATTATACCACAGGTGAGGGAGTCTTACCTTTCTTGATCTTGGTTATAAACCTTGAATAGAGAAACAAAAGAAAACCTTCTTGACCTTAGAACCCCCTTTACCCTTGTAGCCTTGTAGAAGAACTTGGATCTTCAAGAGGGAGTCCTCTTGTGATGTTTTCCAAGGGGAAATCCCCTTGGTGATTTTCGGCAAGAAGAAGGAGGAAGAGGGAGAGGAAGAGCCTTGGTGGAAGAAGAAAAGAGGAGAAATAACTTAGGTGTCTCTTCACTCCTCATCCCCCTCTTTTATACTAAGTGGAGGGGCAAGTGAAGGGGCTTGGTGCCTCCTCACATGGTGACTCTTCACTTCCTTTAGCCTTAATAACAATCCTCTTCCTTTTTCCACTAGCACTCCCTTGCTAGGTGAATTGGTTAGTACATGCATGATGAGGCTTTGCCTCTATCCTAGGTCCAAGGTTCAATCCTTGGTGCATGCACTTTCTTTTTATTCCATTTACTCTTATTTTTGGCAAGGCCCACATAAGAGCTCACCAAGAGTTATACTAATATTCCTAATTGGAACCCATTTCTATTTATGTTAAATTCCACCTAAGGTCCACCAATAGCCATGGTACTAGAAGAGCCCATGTAAGGCCCATTAGCACTTAGCTTTTTAATCAATATAAGAGATCATGCTAAGGTTCATGCTAGTATACTCAAGAATCCACATATGCATGATCAATATTTTAAAGAAAAATATTGAGAGGATTTTACGGGCGTTACAATCCCCCATACCTCGTGAAAGTTTGTCCTCGAACTTAAAATTAATATCACAGTTATCTTCCACTAATGTCACAGATCATTTCTTTGTTGTCATTATTGATACTCTATTCTCAGCAACACTTACTTCTCCAGCCATAAAACATTTATCCAATTACTCCCTCAGTTATCTTCTAATCTTAGTCATTTTTCTACTCATTACTTCATCATCTTTTATCTCTTCTCTCCTTTTTTTTTCCACTTTCTCGAAATCTCTATCCACACATATCTTATACTCTATGTTAGACTTGGTTTATGAAATCAAGTCTAATTAACATTGATCAATTATATTATATACATCCCATTAAACGAACTAATCATTTGTCACATAGCACAACTTTATTTAATAGGCCTAATAAGTTCGTACAACAAACAGTAGAATGTAATGAACTAGATAGGTTGACATCATTCCCATAATAAAAATATTATGGCAGTGGCTATCACTCTCTCGTTCATCTCTAATCGGCCAGTCTCGGGATCTTCTACAGATTCTATCGGATCTTCCTCTAATATTTCCGGATCTTTCTCCATCATTACAATATCAGGATCTTCCTCAACTATTTCAGGATTTTCCTCAAGCATTTCAAGACCTTCCTCAAACATTTCCGGATCTTCCTCGAACATTTCGGGATCTTCCTCGAACATTTTGGGATCTTTCTCGAACATTTCAGGATCTTCCTCGATCATTACAATATCAGGATCTTCCTCAACTATTTCAGGATTTTCCTCATGCATTTCAAGACCTTCCTCAATCATTTCCGGATCTTCCTCGAACATTTCAAGATCTTCCTCAAATATTTCAGGATCTTCCTCCTCAGAATCTTCTAGATCCTCTAGGAACTCATGGCGAAGTAGCTGCTTACATAACTCAGCATATGAGATACGATATTCATGATGCCCCCATATCTGATGTGCAACTTCTCTCGCACGCTTTGGCAATGAACGAATCAATGCTCCAATTCTATAGTCATTCAAGATTGAGAACTCTTCCTGCTCGAGTTTCTAAAATAGTCGATCTAATTTTCCTATATTGCCTTGGATTCCAAGAATCGGACTATAGTCAACTTCTTCTATCTGCTCCATTAGCTCACGACATCGCCCATAGTAACGAATCGTGGTGCACATCTCATGCGACATCTGGAATTGAAAAACGACATAGTCAGTACAAAACTGACAAAAACTAGTAACAAAACTAGTTTTCTTTTTTTTTAATTCACAAATATATGCACAGAAAGAAGCACCCAAAAACAATAAGTTCCCTTTACTTTAGTAGTTACAATTACTTATGCTACTGGTCTGATCGATTTGTATGTCTTACTGTGGTTGCTTCACTTAAGCCTATTTAAGTTAGGGTTCAACATAGTGATCAAATCAGTTAATTTAGTTTGGATTATTTGATCAAATTGGTTTGGTTAAACCAACTAATGGTTTGAACGAAAATCGCTTGGACTAACCTAATCTCATTAAACTAAATTTGAGTCTAATTTAAATTAATTGAACCAAAACTAAATTAACTACCGGTTACAGCTTCTGATTGAGACTCTTCTCTCTTAATGAGCGGTCGAGGTTTCGATCCTTCTTTGGCCAGCAACTCTACTTCTATGTTAGCGATGATTCTCCTATTCCTACTTCTCCATTCTACTACTGCTATTAACTCTACTTCTATAACACCCCTTTTTTTATAAACCGCTTCCTACCTTTCCTTCTCATACTCTACTGAGCTTTACATCATATTCCACTCTTATCGTTCTTAATCTACGTACTTCACAATGATTAATCATATTCTCTACTCTTATCTTTCTCAATCTACGTACATCACAATGATTAATCATATTCTCTATATTTCTTTATATTCTTCTATTTAATCTTTACCTGAATTATACTTCTCTTCTATTATTAGTTTTTTTTCTTTTCTTAATACTACTTCTTTTCTTACTAGATCTACTATTATATCTCCAATCTCATTATTTTCTGTCATATTTCTTCTGTTTTATTGAATCTTTATCTCACTCTTCTACTCCTTCTTTATTCTCTTTGCTCTTTCTCATCATTTTCTAACTCTCTCTATCATTATGCTTATTATTTATACGGACATCCGAAGTGACTTTACCCATTACACATGTTACTCTGTCTTCTAGCTATGCTTTTCTTCGTAAAGGACAAGTAAGGCTAATATAAGTTATTGTATTCCTACCCACATATCAACTCTAAAGTATTCGATTTCATAAAATAAGGTAAGGTATCATTCATATTTACATATCCTAAAAATTTCTCCCTATCATAAGGTATCATTCATACTCGCATATTCTAGGATCATAAAAGAAAGTAAAGTATGCATAGAGGTACTTACTTGGAAGCTGCAAGAAGAAGGCTTGATGTGTGTGTAGTGAGATGACAACTGGCTCTGATACCAACCTGTAACGCCCGCCCTTCCCAGCCTTACGGTGTAGACGGAAGGCGGCATTACGCTGACATACATATATGCATATGGAGATCTTAATGCAGCAGAATAAATTTTAAACGTCCTACATATGCGTAAACCATGCAATTTAAAACTTGAATCATGTTGGCTTCTCTTAGCTATCATTCTTAAACATGATTACTTGGTAAACTTAGCATTGTCATAACATAAGAGAAATAGACATAGCATGAAACTAAGGAGGACAATGCAAATATAAGACATGTGCCAAAGTATAAGTATTAGGATCTTTTCTTTTTCCTTTTCTTTTGCCAAGTCATTGCCACACACACACACTTTCCCTCCTGCTGCTTCCCTTAGCTCAATATCCTCTTGCTTGATCTGCGGTATAAGAAGTAAAACTATAAGCACATAGGCTTATTAAGACTCTTTCCTACTTACTAAAACCATACATCACATATAGTCAATAGAAAGACATAACATGGAGAGTGTAACATAAAACAATCATATAGAAGTGCTTAACATGAAATGAAAGTGCATAGAGTTCATGGCATAAGAAGTACTTGACATAAAATATAAGCATATAAAATATTTAACATGGAGAAGTTCTTGACATGAAACATAAGCATATAACATACTTGGCATGGCATAATTCTTGACATAAACATAAGCATATCACATACTTGACATAACATAATTCTTGACATAAACATAAGCATATAACATACTTGACATGACATAATTCTTGAAATAAACATAAGCATATAACATACTTGACATGGCATAATTCTTGACATAAACCTAAGCATATGAACATACTTGACATGACATAGATGCATAACATGAATGAATGCATGAGTTAAATGCACATAACATAAAGATGTTTATTTGAAAATCATACTTATAAATACTTAAACATAATCATAATATCATGGGGGCCCCGGCTTGTACCACATACATACATCATATGCGCACATCCCTAAGTAAATGCGAGGTAGCTAATCTCAACCTACTAGGGTAGGGACAGCTACGGTAGTCCCAGAACCGAGGCTGACATAAGGAGCCCATCCCTGTTGGACAGCTGTAGTATTCCCAAAACCGTGGACAGCTACGGTAGTCCAGAACCGAGGATTTCATAAGGAGCTCATCCCTTGGACCCTTACTTCGGTCCTATACAAGCCCATTCATAAAGTAAAATAGCTTCACATGCTTCATCATTCATACATTCATAGAACATTCATAGCATAATTGAAGACATAAACGTGATCTTAATACATGAAGCATGGTATAAAGCATACTTAGCATTTCATCATTCTTACTTAATGCATAACATCATTATGCCTTAAAGGCATGAACATCATCTTCATTCATAAGGCATGACATACATACATAATTATGCCTTAAAAACATAAACATCATCTTAGTTCATAAAGCATGCATGATCATGGTACATAAGGTAAGCATGCATAGATAAGTTTTTTCATACATGGTACATATCACATAACATACATGATCATGGTATCTATCATAAAGCATGCATGGGTAGGATTCATATGAACATGATACATACTACATAGGCTCATAACATTCAACCTAAAACATGCATAGGTCTACATAACCATATATCTATCATAATACCTATGTTCAAGACATTTAACATAATACATGCATAATCCTATATAAACATGAGGCATACTTCACTACACGTGTTCATGGTATATGGTTTAAAACATCCATAAATAAACCTACTAAAACATGGCACATAATATAAGCATACAAGATCATGATGCATAGCACATAAAGTTAGGGTTTTAGGTAACATAAAATTCATACAACATGCTTGAATATGTATATACATCATAATAAGCCATAACAAGTATACTTGAAACCTTAGACTAACCCAAACCCTAGACTTGGAGCTTTGGCCAAAAGTTATAGATAGAGGCTCCATTATTCAAGTAACATGTGAGGTACCATAAGTAAAGTAAGGCTCATACAATACATACAATGCCATAGGGAACCATTATAACCCATGATTGGGGCTAACCCTAAGTCCTAGCCCTAAAACTTGTTCTTGGCCGAAACCCTAGAGGGTCACAAGTACATGGAAAAATCATATAATTCACAATTAATATCCAATACAACACATACAATGCCATAGGAAGCCATTAGAATACATGATTGAGGCTAACCCTAATTCCTAGCCCTAAACCTTGTCTTGGCCGAAACCCTAGAGGGGTAATAGGTCTATGGAAAATTCATAACATTTACAATTTACATCCATTATATTATAGGGAATCATAATAAGCATGCTTGGAGGGTTGGATCTAATCCTAACCATAGAAATAGGGAAGTGGCCGAAACTTGTAGGGGGTCTTGGGTGCTACAAAAATTCCACAACTCATCATTTATTCCTTATTTATCATGAGAAAGTATTAGGAAGCATAAGTGAGGTTTTAACATCATCCTAGACCCAAAAACTTGCTTGGCCGAAAGTTGTAGGAACCCTAGTTCATGGTTTTCTCAACATAGAGCCCAAACAAAACCTTAAATCATGAAAGATAACATCAAAACTATTATACCACAGGTGAGGGAGTCTTACCTTTCTTGATCTTGGTTATAAACCTTGAATAGAGAAACAAAAGAAAACCTTCTTGACCCTAGAACCCCCTTTACCCTTGTAGCCTTGTAGAAGAACTTGGATCTTCAAGAGGGAGTCCTCTTGTGATGTTTTCCAAGGGGAAATCCCCTTGGTGATTTTCGGCAAGAAGAAGGAGGAAGAGGGAGAGGAAGAGCCTTGGTGGAAGAAGAAAAGAGGAGAAATAACTTAGGTGTCTCTTCACTCCTCATCCCCCTCTTTTATACTAAGTGGAGGGGCAAGTGAAGGGGAATGGTGCCTCCTCACATGGTGACTCTTCACTTCCTTTAGCCTTAACAACAATCCTCTTCCTTTTTCCACTAGCACTCCCTTGCTAGTGAATTGGTTAGTACATGCATGATGAGGTTTTGCCTCTATCCTAGGTCTAAGGTTCAATCCTTAGTGCATGCACTTTCTTTTTATTCCATTTACTCTTATTTTTGGCAAGGCCCACATAAGAGCCCACCAAGAGTTATGCTAATATTCCTAATTGGAATCCATTTCTATTTATGTTAAATTCCACCTAAGGTCTACCAATAACCATGGTACTAGAAGAGCCCATGTAAGGCCTATTAACACTTAGCTTTTTAATCTATATAAGAGATCATGCTAAGGTTCATGCTAGTATACTCAAGAATCCACATAGGCATGATCAATATTTTAAAAAAAAATATTGAGAGGATTTTACGGGCACTACAGATAGCATCTTTGATGTCCAAACCATCCACATCTAGCTCTTTTAATTCTTCAAAGTACTTCTTGAGCCAGTGACCATTAACTCTCCAAACAAAATTATTAGCCTCATCCTTTATTCCAACAACACCATAAGGAAAAATGTTAGTTACAATAAATGGACCTTCCCATCTTGACCTCAACTTACCTTTAATCAACTTGAGCCTTGATTTGTACAATAGAACCTTGTCGCCAATTTGGAACTCTTTCCTCACTATATGTTTGTCATGAAAGTTCTTGGTATTTTCCTTATAAATTCTTGAGTTTTCAAATGCTTCTAATCTTATTTCCTCAAATTCTTGAAGTTGAAGCTTCCTCTCTTCTCCCACCTTAGTAGTATCAAAGTTGCAAGCCTTCACCCCCCAATACGCTTTGTGCTCTATCTCCATGGGTGGATGACAAGCTTTTCGTTATACTAATCGGTAGGGAGACATTCCAATTGGTGTCTTGAATGCCGTCCTATAGGCCTATAACGCATCATCAAGCCTCTTGCTCCAATCTTTTCTATTAGGCACAACGGTCTTTTCCAAAATTGCTTTGATCTCTCTATTTGAAATTTCGGCTTGGCCATTTGTTTGAGGATGATAAGAAGTAGATACTTTGTGCACAACCCCATACTTGCTAAGTAGAGTCTTCATGTGTTTGTTGCAAAAATAAGATCCTTGATCACTTATGATGGCCCTTGGAATTCCAAACCTACAAAAGATATGTGACCTGACAAAACTAACAACAACACAAGAGTCATCAGTCCTGGAGGGAATGACCTCTACCCATTTAGAAACACAATCTACAGTAAGTAAAATATACAAGTGTCCATAAGATGCAGGAAAAGGTCCCATAAAGTCTATTCCCCAAACATCAAATATCTCACAAAAAAGCATAGTCTGTTGGTGCATCTCATTTCTAGCTCCTATGTTCCCAGTTCTCTGACATCTATCACAATTCTTATAAAACAAATATGCATCATGAAATAAGGTAGGCCAGTATTAAACCTCACTCTAAAACCTTCCTAGCTGTCCTCTGTGGCCCAAAATGTCCCCCACAGGCTGATAAATGGAAAAAAGTAAGAACTGAATGAAATTCATGGTCAGGTATGCATCTCCTAATTATTTGATCATTACAAAACTTCCATAAATAAGGATCATCCCACACATAAAATTTAACATCACTTTTGAGTTTATCATTTTGAGCCTTAGAAAATTATGTAGGAAAAACATGAGCTGCTAAAAAGTTAACAAGATCTGCATACCAAGGCGACTCACCATGTATCACAAGAAGGTGCTCATCTCTAAAGTCATCATAAATGGTGGTAGGAGATCCATCTCCCTCAATTCTGCTCAAGTGATTTGCAACCAAATTTTCTTTGTCACTCCTATCTCTGATTTCCAAGTCAAATTCTTGGAGTAGAAGCATCCATCTGATTAGTCTAGGCTTAGCATCTGACTTTTTCAAAAGGTACTTTAAAGTTGCATGATCAGAAAAAACAATAACATGTGAGCACAACAAATAAGATCTAAAACGGTCTAAAGCAAAAACAATGACAAGAAGCTCCTTTTCAGTGGTGGTGTAATTGGCTTGGGCGGCATCTAGGATCTTGGAGGCATAACATATGACATGAGGTGCTCCATCCACCCTCTGTGTAAGAACAGCTCCTACAGCAAAATTAGATGCATCACACATTAGTTCAAAAGGTAAATTCCAATCAGGGGGTCTAATGATAGGAGCTGATGTAAGGGCCTCCCTTAATCTCTAAAAAGCTTCTTTGCATTTTTCGTCAAAACAAAAGTCAACATCTTTTTGCAAGAGTCTTGTCAAGGGCCGAGCAATCTCACTGAAGTCTCTAATAAATCTACGGTAGAATCCTGCATGGCCAAGAAAAGTACGAACATCCCGTATGCATACGGGGTAAGATAAAGCTGATATAACACTAATTTTTACAGGATCTACCTCAATACCTCTCCTAGAGACTATATGTCCTAATACAATTTCATGCTTTACCATAAAATGACATTTTTCAAAATTAAGCACAAGGTTAGTCTCTATGTATCTATGTAAAACCCTAGACAAATTATCTAAACAAGAATCAAATGAAGTGTCAAAGATAGAAAAATCATCCATGAAAATCTCCATACAGTGCTCTAATAACTCACCAAAAGTACTTACCATGCACCGTTGGAAGGTCCCTGGAGCGTTGAAGAGTCCAAATGACATCCGTCTGTAAGCAAATGTACCGAAAGGATAAGTGAAGGTAGTCTTCTCTTGATCTTCCGGGTCTATGCAAATCTGGAAATATCCTGAGTACCCATCCAAGAAGCAGTAATGAGACTTCCCTGCCAACCTCTCAAGCATCTGATTAATAAAAGGCAAGGGGAAGTGATCTTTCCTCGTGACCTGGTTTAGCTTCTTGTAGTCAATGTAAATTCTCCATGAATTTTTAACTCTGTTGGGCACTAACTCGTTACTTCCATTTTCCACCACTGTAACTCCAGATTTCTTAGGCACCCATGGATGGGGACTAACCCACTGGCTGTCAGAAATAGGGTAGATGATACCTGCCTGCAAGAGTCGAGTCCACCTCTTTCTTTACCACATCCAAAATTAGTGGATTAAGTCTCCTCTGTGGCTGCTTAACTGGTTTGACATTTTCCTCCAAAATATCTTGTGCATGCAAATAGCTGGCTAATACCTGGTATATCTGCTAAAGTCCACCCAATGGCTTTCTTGTGTTGCCTCAGGAGTTGCAATAATTTTTCTTCTTGCTCTGAATCTAAGTGCTGGGCAATAAATGACAGAAAAATTTGCTCCTCTCCTAGAAAAACATATTTCAAATGATCTGGTAGTGGCTTAAGCTCAATCTGGGCCTGCTCAGTAGGTATGGGTGATCCTTGGGGCTCAGTGCAATCCCCTACACTCTCACACCTCTCTTCTGACTCCTTTGAAATATCAATCAAAGTAGGTGATCCTTGGGGCTCAGTGCAATTCCCTACACCTAGAAAATCCTCTCTAGCTGAAAGTAGATCTGAAATACTCTCTGAATCATCCTCCTCAATAGCAAGTGCAACCTCAGCCTCCTCTAAACTGACATCTCCTCTAGAAAAATCAAGTGAAGCTCCCTCAACAAGTATATCTACATCATCTAACTCCTCTAGAATACCAATGCTCATAATAGAGTGATCCTCTCTAGGGTGCTTCATGGCATCAAAAATGCTAAATTGGACTACCGTGTCTCCTATTTCCATGGAAAATGTGTCAGCATAAACATCTATCTTAGTCCTTGCAGTCTTCAAAAATGGTCTCCCTAGGATGAGTGGAGATCTGTGTGCTAGGTTGTCCCCCTCTATGTCCAAAATATAGAAATCCGCAGAAAGATCAGCTCCTTCACCTTCACTAGCACATCTTCAATAACACCGGCTGTGTGGGTCTGACTCCTATCTGCTAACTGAATCACCACTCCAGTAGGCTGTAGAGGACCAATACCAAGTATCTAGAAGACTGATCTGGGCATCACATTAATGGAGGCTCCTAAGTCCAACATGGCATCATGAAACATAGTCCTCCCTATCTCACAAGACACAGTAAAAACCCCTAGATCTTCGCACTTCTGAGGGATGGAATGGATAAGTGCTGAGACGTTCTTCCCTAAGCTGACCAACTCATTCTTCTTCAGTTTCTTCTTGTGAACACATAAATTTTTGAGGAATTTAGCATACTTAGGAATTTGTTTAATCATGGTCAACAGGGTACATTAATCTCCACCTTACTAAACAACTTCACAAGCTCATTGTATTCCTTAGCCTTCTCCTCCTTCACTTGCTTCTTGGCTTGAGTCTTGCGCTGTGGAAAGGGCAAGGAACCCTCAAATTCCTCCTCTTGAGCCGAAATTGGTGGAGCTGAATTCTGAACTGAATTTCCAACTGAAGTAGCTACTGTAAGTCCACTTTTACCACTGATTTCTCCTTCATTTTCCACCAAAATCACATGTTCACTTAAGGAAGGAGTTAGGCTTGAACTAGGATTGAAACCAACTGATTTTGAAGTCTTTTCAGGGCTGTTTGGGGCTAGAAAAGTAAGTCCTGTCCTGTTTTCTGAAATTCAACCCTTGGAGCATTTGAAGTTGAAGCCACCTTCCCACTCCTCAAAGTGATGGCACTAACATTTCCCTTTGGATTGGGAGTAGCTTGAGAAGGTAGTTGACTTGATCCTTGGGCTTGCATTTGGTTCATCCACTAGCCAATTGTCCAATTTGTCTCTCAATGTTTTGTAAGGTGGGATCATTTTTTTATTAGTCTTGTTGTTGCAAAGAGTTGTTGTAACATTCCTCTAGCCTTTGTTGTTGAGCATTCACCCCACTAGACCCTCTTATAGCCTCCTTGATAGCATATGTCTTCGATTGGTTGGAAATGAAGAAGTAGGCTGCTGAAATTGTTGAACTTGCTATGAACCTTGAAAGTAGGGTTGTTGGGGCTGATTGTAGGGTTGAAATGGCTGTGAAAATTGCTGAAAATGAGGCTGGGAAACTTGGTTGAATTG
>JAGFNQ010002479.1:181358-327592 GCA_024364735.1 Boesenbergia rotunda | reverse complement strand
TCATCTCCTCACAAAGTTGGCCATTTCGGATGAAGAGGAGCTGCTGCCATTTCCTCGGAATTGGACTCGGATTCGGAAGAGGATGAAGATGATGAGACCTCCTTCTCCTTCTTCTTCTCCTTCTTCTTCTTGTTGGTTCGGTCCCCTGAACTAAAGCAATCCCCTTCTCCTTGGGGCCTTTGTTAGCCATTTCATGCAATTCCATCTCACAAAATAAATCATCTAATTTTACAATAGATAAATCCTTGGATACTTTGTAGGCATCCACCATGGATGACCACAAAGCATTCCTTGGAAATGCTTTCAACACATACCTCACAAGGTCGCGGTTCTCGACCTTTTCATCAATTGAATGAAGCCCATTGAGGACTTCCTTGAACCGACCATGAAGCTCACTTACCGACTCATTCTCCTTCATGGAGAGATTTTGAAGTTGATTGAGGAACAAATCCCTCTTTGCGATTCTAGAGTCCCGGGTGCCTTCGTGAAGCTCAATGAGTTTATTCCACAAGTCCTTCGCACTTGTGAAAGGGCCAACCTTGATGAGCTGATCATTGTTCATGCCACATTGTAGAGTGACGACCGCCTTCGCGTCGGCTTCACTCTTCCGAGTTTGTTCAGCAGTCCACCTCCAAGACTCCATCTCTTTGCCTTCGTCATCCTTAGGAGGAATGAATCCCTCCTTCACTGCGAACCAAGTGTGGATATCCATCTTCAGATAGTATTCCATCTTTGATCACCAATACTGAAAGTTGGCGCCATCAAAGAAAGGAGGTCGGGTGGTGGAGAAGCCTTCTCTCAAAGCTATCTTGTTGATAACTCTTGGATGTTAAACCGTAAACAGAGCCCCAAGCTCTGATACCACTTGTTGGAAACGAGATGGCTTGAGAGGGGGGGTGAATATAGCCAATCACTTTTCACTTGCGATTAACAAGTTTCCTGCACTTGACTTATCAGTAGCAGAGCAGCGGAAGAAACAAAAGAAACTGAAAGTGCAGTAAGCTAAAACAGAAATGAGATCAAACAAAGACAAGTGCCAAGAACGCTAACAAGAGGGTTTACAAGGTTCGGGGATAACTTGCCCCTACTCCTTGTCGTGCCCTTAAGGTGGGCGATCCCTTGATCGTCGGCAGATCAAGCCCCGGTTTCATCGGATATAACGCAACCTCCTTCTCGGTGGAGAAACCTCTCCACAGCGTTTCAATCAGGATAAAGTTTAAGCACAAAGAAACTACGAGAAAGATCTTACTCAAACACTTAGCAAGGACAAGAACACAGCTAACTTCCCTGAGCTCCACCCAGTGGCGATCTCACGCAAGAACCCTTCTTCGTGTCTTCCCACTGTCGGACTCCAAGCTACTTGTTCTCTCCTTCAAGCGCTCAAGTAAAGATTGGTTGCTTCTCGATCACTTGCTCAAAGTGATGACAGCTTCAAGAACGCAGCAAGCGGATTGTGGAGAACACTAGGTGCGGCAAGAACACATGTTCCAGAACTCTGCTTCCACGAAGCCAATTTCCGCCCATTTTGTTTCTCCACTCAGCATCAGGTGACAGTATCCTCCGTAGCCTCCAGCTACCTTGCTGCCAACACCAGCTACCACTTAGCCCTCTCTGGTCTTCTTGAGATCCCCTCAGCCAAGCCCCAGTCTCGGCTCCAGTCTGCAGCTCGGCCGTTGCAACCTGAAATGGAGAATCGGACAAACCTGCTCCAAGGAAAGCCTTCGTTGACCTCTCCTTGAGTGTTTGAATCCTCCCCTGTCACCTGCAGCTTAATTAGACTGTTAGAGCAGCAAATCATACAGTAAATCAAATATCAGAAGCAAACATCAGCGAATCGGATACGATCAGACGCTCTGACCACGTCTGACAGTGCAATTTGAATTAAAGTGATCGGTCACTGGACCGATCCAGGGCGTGTGGGTCGGTCACCAGACCGATCCACTGCTTTGCTGAGATTCCCAGCTCTCGCAGCTATACACGCCTGATCAGTCACCAGACCGATCAGAGTGAAGCCTGATCGTGTCACCCAGACCGATCAGGGCAGATGAACAGTGATTTTTTAATCAGATCCAAGATCCCTGATCGGTCACCGGACCGATCCAGGGCGTGTGTGGGTCGGTCACCAGACCGATCCACTGCTTCGCTGGGATTTCCAGTTCTCACAGCTATACACTCCTGATCGGTCACCAGACCGATCTGAGTGAAGACTGATCGATCACCAGACCGATCAGAGTGAAGCCTGATCGGTCACCCAGACCAATCAGGGCAGATGAACAGTGATTTTTTAATCGGATCAAGATCCCTGATCGGTCACCGGACTGATCCAGGACTTTGATCAGCAAGGGAACTCACTCACCGTCTGCTCCCTGATCGGTCACCAGACCGATCAGGAGCAAGGCAGCAAGGAAGCAGCCTGCTCCCTGATCGGTCACCGGTCCGATCAGGAGCCACACAGTAGATTCCCAATCTCACTGTGCGCTCCCTGATCGGTCACCAGTCCGATCAGACATAGCTGGATCGGTCACCAGACCGATCCACTAAGGAGCAGCGTGCCAATATCCCTGATCGGTCACCAGACCGATCCAGAGACTCAACCCTAGCCCTCCAAGCTAGGAATTCATCCACCTTAGCCCTCCAAGCTAAGGATTTTTCCATCTAACTCTCCAAGTTGGGAATTTGCACCTAACCCTCCAAGTTAGGACTTTTCACCTAGCCCTCCAAGCTAGGACTTTTCACCTAGCCCCCCAAGCTAGGACTTTTCACCCAACCCTTCCGAGTTAGAACATCATCCAACCTAGCCCTCCAAGCTAGGCACCTGACCCTCCAAGCCAGGACTTTTTCACCTAATTCTCCAAGATGGGAATTTGCATCTAACCCTCCAAGTTAGGACTTTTCACCTAGCCCTCCAAGCTAGGACTTTTCACCCAACCCTTCCGAATTAGGACTTTCCCAACACCTAGCCCTCCAAGCTAGGATTTTTCACACCTAACCCTCCAGGTTAGGATTTTTCAACACCTAGCCCTCCAGACTAGGATTTTCCATACCATGCCTGATCCCCGATCAGGACTTAACCATAATCCATGTCATGCCTGATCCCCGATCAGGACTTAATCATAAACAATGATCATCCACCTAAACTAAAATTGATGTCAACACCAAAACAACAATCAGGGCAAGACTGCATCAACACTTATCACCCCCAAACAAATGGGCCGACTGAGATTTCAAATAGAGAGATCAAATCTATTTTGGAGAAGACTATTGGACCCACTAGAAAAGATTAGAGCAAGAGGCTAGATGATGCACTTTGGGCATACAGAACTGCATACAAGACCTCGATTGGCATGCCCCCTTACCGTTTGGTCTATGGCAAAGCTTGTAATCTCCCCGTGGAAATAGAGCACAAAGCATATTGGGCAGTAAAAGCATGTAATTTCGATGCTACCCAGGTGGGAGAAGAGAGAAAATTTCAACTCCAAGAACTTGAAGAAATTCGGCTAGAAGCATTTGAAAATTCAAGGATCTACAAGGAAAAGACTAAGAACTTCCATGACAAACACATTTTGAAGAAAGACTTCCAAATTGGTGACAAGGTGTTATTGTACAAATCAAGACTCAAATTGATAAAAGGTAAGTTAAGGTCAAGGTGGGATGGTCCATTTATTGTAACTAACATTTTTCCCTATGGTGTTGTGGAAATTCAAGATGTATCTAATGGTTTTATTTGGAAAGTCAATAGCCACCGGCTCAAAAGGTACTTTGAAGAATTAAAGGAGCTATAGGTGGATGGTTTGGACATGAACGAGGCTATCTACCCAACTTAAGGGGAGTTCACTTTTCATGCATTTACATGCCATTGTATATATCATTTTCATATTCTAGAAGTAATTTTCTTTGTGGAATGAGTTGTTGCTAATAAATTCTTAGGTGAGTAGAATGAATAAATAGACATTGTAAATACCATTTTATGTCTTTTGGCACTTTTTCTTAATGAATAGGAATAAATGCATCCCTCTAGGTTGTCTTGATAATATTTTAGAGTCTTTTGAAAATAAATTAAATTTAGTTGTTAAAACTTTAGATTTAAGCTCATGGATGAAATCTTGGATGCTTGAGTACTACTTGGCTATGGATTCTTAATTGATGATTTGAGATGAATTACTTGTACCTAGTGAGAATTAGCTTTATTTTTGTGACACACATATGTGATTGTACTCTAGAACTTGCTTAGGTTCTTTCAAAATTATATTTCAATGATTGGATCACATCTATAGAGGCTAATCAATTTGTTTACCTTTCCATGTCAATTTTTGGCAATAATCATGTTTCTTCTATTTTTCTTTCCCTATTTCCTACTCTTAACCATACTCTTTTATGGACTTGTTTGTTTGGGATATTTCTTAATGCTACTTTGCCCGAGACGGACAAAAGATCAAGTGTGGGGGAGGTGGCTAGTGTTTTGGAATTATTTTGTATCAAAGATACATGTCATTTCAAGTTGAGGCCAAAAGGTGTCAAGTTGAGTTGAGTTTGGTGTTAAGAATGAGCAAGAGGTTAGTTCCAATTGGAGATCTAGATTTCTTATTATACTTTGAAGATTCAAGTGACACGCAATTGAAAAATCTGCAATGAAAAAAATGGCATACAAAGAAAAGAAAAGTTGTGCAAGGAAAAATCTAAGGGTAATGAAGCTTGTATCATAAATGGAAAAATCTGAGATCAAGATCAGCAACACTCTGCTGAAGTCTGAATTGAAGCAGAAGCATAGCTGAGAAGAAGCTAAACACAAGCTGAGAAAGCTGAATCTAAGAAAAATCTGTGCCAAAAAGAAAAGAAGCTGTTCGGCCACCCTGCTAGAAGCTGATTGCAGCTGTTATTTACTATGGAAATTAGGAACATCATGCTTAAGTCTGAATTGAAGCAGAAGGATGTAGAAAATCTGAGACAATTGCAGGGAATCGGTGTCAAAATTAGAAGAAGGGAAAATTCTGTGTAGTTCAGTAATTGAAGAGCAGAGGAACTGATCTGAAACTAATATGGTTGTTGCAAGGATTAAGTACAAGACCATCCGACAGCAAGGTTGAGAAGGTGAGCTAAAAGTGCAGCTGGAAAAGAGAAAAATCAGAAAGTTATTTTGCCATAAAGTTAGTTTGGTATCAAGAGGAAGCTGAAATTGGGTTTTGTATCATTTGATTGCAAGTACTAATTGATGCTAATGGTTTTGAGAAATCAGAGTTTTGAAAGGTCTGAAAGTGAGGTCGCGGAGCTGAAATTTGAAGCAGAAAAAAAAAGAGAAGAGAATAAAAGTAGAAGTGTGCCAACTTGAAGGTGAAGTGTATCAAAAGGGAGTTGCAAGAGTTAGTGAAGGTATTATGTGGAGCATCAAATTTTTGTCCCTAATTGTTATTTGATGTCTCAGGCTCTTTGATACAAACTCTGATCCGAATGTGCTCCATTAGAAGATTTGAGAGCAGGAAGAAAAAAAACAATCTTGAAAAAAAAACTGTGAAGCAGAATTCTGAATTTGGTTCCACCTGAATGCTTTAGATCAGGAAAAAGTTTGGAAGCTGAATGGTAAAGAGAGTATGAATAAAAAGAAGCTGCAAATGAAATCAAGAAACCAGCAGCTGACTAAAAAAAAGAACAGAAAAAAAGGAAAAGAGATAAAGTGGCACGCAAGTGAAGTGTTAGCACCACGAAGCAAATGAAGTTTCTTTAAGCTGAATCAATTCCTTGCTCCACTACAAGACTGACTTTGCTAGAAGATTCTTATAAAAAATTGAGAAAAAAAAAAGAAGAAAGCAAATTGGCACACAAGATGGACAATTGACACAAAGGAGTTGATGAGGTCTTTTCATAAAATTTTTGAAGAGCAACACCAAAGCCTCATTCCATCACACTTTTGATTTCATTATGGGGACTGACAAGAGGGCAAAGTGCATTGAAAATATCCTTGAGCATTCAAGTCTTCCACTTTATCAAATTTATTATTTTTCTTGGCTTTTACTTCATTTTCACCATTTTACATATTTTTCCCCTTGATTGGATGAGCTTTTGTAGATGTGGATCCTAGTCATGAATAATGGTGGAGAGTAGATAACAAGCAAGCCTATGGTAGTGCAAAAAGCATGTGTATATGAGTGAGCTCCATTTTCATCATGAACTTAGAACTCAAGAAGAGAGCCACCAAAAATTTCCTTTGAAAGGCTAGTGAGTTAAATTCATCTCAATGAATCATGAAGGATGAAAAGGCTAAGTTGTTGATTTAAGGACGAGATACTAATCCATAGAGCTTAGATTTTTGAGAATTAACAACCCTAAGTAATTTCTTTTCAATTTCTTCTACTTAAGTTTGAGACAAGCTAGGGGATCCATATTAAGTAGTTTTCGCGAGACGCTCAAGCTTAAGTGTGGGGGAGTTGATAAGTACTATTTTGTTGATCGTTTTAGGTTCTAAAATCCAGGTTTAACCCATGTTTTACTTGCGTAATTGTGAATTTACCCTAGGTTCTATGACTTACTTCATTTTGGACTTAATTGTAAATATTGATAAATTTGAATTATTTTTGCCACTAAATAGTTGATCTACTTTTGTAGGCTTGAAAGGTTCATGGACCTAATCTTGCTGGGTCAAACTTGAGTTGGAAGTGGATCCGGATCAAGTAATCAAGAATCGAACTAATCTGGGTCGTCCAATGTAAAAACGGTTAGATCTAGGCCATCTGAGAATTTCTGATAAATCCGAGCTGGGGTTAAGGCTAATCAAGCAGTCGGATTAAGATCTGAAGGTTTCATCCAAATCAGAGATCATCTAGCCGTTGGATCAAGTTCAGAAGAATCTAGACCGTCCATTCAAGGATCAAGGTAATCAAAACCATCCGTTGCAAATCTAGAAGATCCGAGCCACTGGGAGGTAGATCCTGACCGTTGATCAAGATCTGCAAAGTTTGATCTAAATCGGACAAGGATCAACCGTTGGATGAGTGCTAGATAATCTGAGTCGTCCATTTTCAAACCATATAAACCGAATTCCTCTGCTCAGATCGGCGTCGTGTCTTCACCAGTTCTTCGAGTTTTCTTCAGTTGTTCTTCATTTGGTTCGCAGATTTCTTCATCCGAAGGCGTGGCCGACTCGATTTCGACCTTGGAACAAGATCTGGATCATTGGGAGAAGGTTTCCGTGGAGATTCTAGCTCAGATTTGCACCGGAACAGAGTTGATTGAAGGTTTCGTCAATTTCTGTGATCCGATCGATTGGATCAAGATCTCGTGTTGTTTTCTTCCATCGGAGCTTACTGGAAGGTCTTCTGGTATGCTCTGATCATCACCAAATCATCATCACATCTCGACATCGCGAGATCGAAGAGATCGATTGGTTTTCTCCAGCTGAGTGCAGTCTGTGAGCAGAGTTAAAATTGAGGTCGTTTTTCCATTGATCTGCGGAGCTGAAGGGGTTCTTGGCTCGCTCTTGTGTGACGGCAAGGGGATCTTGAGCTAAGGGATGGATCAAGACTTAGTTTCTTACTGAATTTCAATTTCTTATGCAGTAGTTTCAATTTTCTGTGAGTTATTTCAGTTCTGAATTTTTGTATCCGAATACTTAGTTTCCTGAATTGTTCTGCAGTTAGTAGTCTTTCAATTCGGCATTAGTATCAGATAGAAGCCTTTTAGTGAAAAGATTAGATTTAATTTCAGTTTGTTTCACATTACATTGCTTGCGTGCCAGTTCTTAGCTGCGTATCAGTCCTTCCTCTTGCGTATCAATTCATCTCTTCTCTTGAGTTCTTAATTGTAAACTAGTGAAAATTAGTTTTCCAACATCTTACTTGAAACATTAGATCTGTATCCTTGAATTTGAGCTTGCTTGTTTGATTTGCATTTAGCTGCAGTTCATTTCTGCAGTCGAATTCTGTTTCCTGAATATTTCTTCTGCGTTTCTGAATTTGTTCTTCAGTCAGCTGTGTCTGAATTTGTTAGCCTCATTTCTCCAATTCTAAGTTCATCATTTCTGAATATTAGATTCAAGAACTTGTCTACAGTTGTTTCGAGTGATTTTGCATCAAATTTTGCTGCTGTATTTTAATTCTGCACATAGTTTCTGCCTTCCTGCGTGTCGGTTTTGCAATAGGTTTGTTCTTGACTGATCAGTAACTAGCATTGAATTCTTACAGTTTATGCACAGCACTTCACTTAAAGCCTCATATTCCCAGCTGAATTGAACAGTTTATCTCTGCAAGAAGCATGTGTGTATGAGTGAGCTCCATTTTCATCATGTACTTAAAACTTAGGAAGAGAGCCACCAACAATTTCCCTTGAGAGGTTTAGTGAGTGAAATTCATCTCAATGAATCATGAAGGTTGAAATTGCTAAGTTGTTGATTTAAGGACAAGATACTAATCCATAGAACTTAGATTTTTGAGAATTAACAACCCTAGGTAATTTCTTTTCAATTGCTTCTACTTATGTTTGAGAAAAAGCTAGGGGATACATATTTAGTATTTTTCGCGAGACGCTCAAGCTTAAGTGTGGGGGAGTTGATAAGTGTCATTTTATTGATCATTTTATATGCTTAAATCCGTGTTTGACCCATATTTTACTTGTGTAATGGTGGATTTACCCTAGGTTCTAGAATCTCTACTCTTTTTGGACTTAATTGCAAATTTTGATATTTTCGAGTTGTTTTGTCACTAAATTTTTGATCAACTTTTGTAGGCTTGGAGGGATCATGACCTAGGTTATGTTGGGTCAAGGTTGAGTCGAAAGTGGACTAGATCAAAGGAATCAAGCGTCGACTCATTTGGACCGTCCGATGCAAGAACGGTTAGATCTAGACCATCTGAGAACTTCTGATCGATCCGAGCTGGGGTTAAGTCTAATCGAGCGATCAGATCAAGATCTGAGAGTTTCAGCCCAATCGGAGATCATCTAGCCGTTGGATCACGATCAGAGTGATCTAGACCATCCATACAAAGATCAAGGTGATCTGAACCATCCGTTGGAGATCTGGCAGATTCGAGCTACCACGAGGATGATCCTGACCTCTAATCAAGATCTGGAAAATTTGAATCAAATCGGACAAAGATCCACCGTTGGATGAAGCGGGATTAATCTCAGCCGTCCAAATTAAATGGTTTAAGTTTAAATTGGAATTCCCTCGGCAGATCTCGGCGTCGCGACCTCACATTTCTTCAGCTCGTTCTTCTTCATTTCTTCATGGTTTTCTTTCAAATTTCTTCCATCAGAGGCGTGGCCAACTCGATCAGCACCTTGAATCAAGATTTGGATCATTGGGAGAGAGTTTCATGGCGATTTTAGCTCGAAATTATGTCGGATGCAGAGCTTCTTGAGGGTTTCGGCAGATCTGCGATTTGAGCTTTTGGATCTCAACCGCATCCGTTTCCTCGCATCTGAATCATCTGTAGGGGTCCTAGGATGAGCTCAGATGACTTCCAAATCATCATCGCAACCTTTCACATTGAGATCTAAGAGTTTGAATTGGAATTTTCCAGCAGTGTGCAGTTTCGAGCAGATCTGACATTGGAGCTTAATTTCCATTGATTTGCGAGTTTAAGGGGTTCTTGGCTTGCCCTTGCGTGACGAACAAGGTGGTCTTGAATCAAGGAATGGTCGAGGAGTAATTTTTAGGGCATTTCTTTTGTTTTCATAGCTGTAATTTCAGTTTCTGCAAGTTGTTCTTGTTCTGTTTTGTATCAGCTATTTCATTTTCGTTTCTAAATCTTTCCAGCTTTAATTAGGTTCTATATTGCAAATAGATTAGTTAGTAAACTTGTTCAGTGATCCATTGTATTCAATTTCAATGAATTCTTAGTTTACAGCTTGCGATTCAATCCTATTATCAGTGTATCAGCCTGTTTTCTGCATTTCTTTTATTGTTCCTGCACTTTGTATCAGAGATTTCATCTCTTGATTTGTTTTCGCAATTGTTAGCTTGTAATTCAGCATCTTAAGTAGTTATTGGCAGTGAACAATTGTACTCAGTTGATCAGATTTAAACCTAGTTGCGACTCTGAATCGATTTGGACTAAACTGTTGCGTATCAGTTTTCTAAAACTGATCTTGCGTATCAGTCTTTGCTAGGGCTCTGAATTTTGTATCCCATAAGTCTTAGAGTCTCTTCTGAAGTTCCATGGTAGCTGGTTCCATTTGTGTAGCACTTCCTTTCAATTTCTGCTTCAAGTTTCAGCAGTGTATCAAATTTCAGAGTTCTGCAATTAGCTCATTTCTGCATTTAAGTTCATTTGTTGCTGAATTTCGGTGTCAAGAAATCAATAGCTCCTCTTAATTGTATCTGAGCCTTAGATTAGTGATCAGTATCTAGCTTGCATCTGTTAGTTCGGCATTCATCTCATTTCTGAACTCATGCATTCGATTAATTAAGCCATGCATTTCATATTGTATTAGATACAAATCTGCACATAAGCTTGGAAATTTAAACTGCTGCCTTGCAATACTTGCTTCTGATTTTGCATTGAACTAGTTTGCCTCACATTTATTTGTTTCATATCAGTGTGATCCATTAGTATAAATTTGCATTCAATTTCTTTTAGCACTTAAGTTCCTTTCCTTGTGTTTCAAGATAGTTTCCACTCTTCACTTTGTATCGAGTTTTCATTTCTGAGATGTTGTTTATAATTCTGCATTAGATTCAATTTCAAAGGCCAGCATTACTTGGATTCAATTACTTAGTGTTTGGAATGCATTTGCTTTAGCACTTGTTATTAATTGATCAAGTTCATAATTGTTAGACCTTAATTGTCATTACTTAGTTTAAGTTGCTCAATCAAGTTTTCTTTCTTCTCTTTGCATTGTCATTTCCATTTGCAAACCAAACCCATTTCTATTTGAAACCCAAAAACATTGACGACACATAAACGCAAGTATGAATCAAACAAACTTGAACTAGCCCTTGGAAAAATACGACCTGTGGCCCCTTTACTACGCTTTTATCCCTTGATTGCAAAAAGGGTTTCCAGCTTTTTATAAATATCTAAATTTGAGACCCACATTCGTGACAGTCATTTTGGGTCCATCAAATTTTTGGCGCCGTTGCAAAAAGGGTTTCCACCCAATATAGCGGTAATAGAAGTGCGTACAGGCATCATGTATGCATGATGCATCATTGCATTGACATTTATTTTGTTACGTTTGGTTGACACGCGTATACAGGTTTGTACATTGCACTTGGTATGCTGATTAAGTATTGCTCATGTTGTACGAGCAAGCTTGTAGATGATTTTAGGGGTTTCTGATCTTATTATCCTACATGTTTGTCTGGCACTGATACATGCATTTTGTTAAATATCAAAAATTGGAGAGGCCTAAATGCTTAAAACCTAAATTTTAAGGGTTCTGGTCAGATTTGTTAGGTTTGAAGGGTTTAATTGCAAAGTGAACATTTTTTAAAAAATTTTCCTCTCCTCGCCGAAACCCCACTTTGCCCGTGCGGTTTCCTCATCGCCCTTGTGTTTTCCTCTTCTTCCACCTCCCGATCTTGCCTCTTTCCCCATCTCGTCGACACCGCCCCGATGGCTCGATGGTGTTGATCTTGTCACCGCGTCATTGTCCACACGAGCCGCTGTCGCCGACCATCATCAACCATCTCAACTTCGACCACGAGCAGTCGACACCTTCCCTTGCTCTGCTTTCTAACCCACCGATCGCCAGAGTTAGTGGATCTAGGGCTACTCTCCGATTTGAGGTAAGGAGTTCGTGTTTAGGGTTGCTGGGTTGGTTTGAATAGATCGGTTGATGAATTTAGTGTTAAATGGAGTTTGATTTATCTGTCTCCTGCCTTATTTTGGTTTCTTTGATTTTGCCATGGTATTGTGGATAAGGTTGCGTCGTATTTAGTTTCGAATTCTATTTGGTGGATTTGATCTCTGTTCTATGATGTCCTAGTGTGCTCAGATGTGGTTCTGTGATTAGGTTTAAGTTTGATAAATGGAGCTTCTGGGAAACAATTTCTAATTTAGTTTTATCTGTGGATAAACTGATCTTGTAAGGCCTTAGGGCTAGTTTCCATTTGACAATTTAATTGGTGATGAATTGGTAGATCAGCAAGTTGTGAGGTCCATGTGAACTGATTTTGGATTTTTTTTCGGTGCTTGCCGTGAGTTTCGTTGAAGTTGTTTGGTGGGCTGGTTTTGAGTATGTTTTATAGGGATGTATTTATGTGTTTGGTTTTGTATTTGAGGATTTAGGTGTGTGTTGGTATTTGATTTGTTTTGACTTTTGGTCATGAATTTTGATAATTTCCTATTTGTGTGTGGTTTATTGTTCGGTGGAGATAAAGTAGGTGTATGGCTTATGATCAATGGAGATTGTAAGTTTAAGGTTTGGCTTGTTGGATCGAGAAGAACGATAGAGGGGGGGTGAATATCGTAAAACGTTCGGATTTGTAAAAGAGAATTAGCAGCGGAAATAGATAAAGTAAAACACACGCGAACACCACGATTTTACTTGGTTCGGAGTCACGGTCGACTCCTACTCCAAGGCCCACGGTCGTTGACCGTTTACTGCGGGCAATTCTATATGTGCGCAAAAATAGTTTACAAAATGTATTACAAGAATAGTACAGTAAACTTAAAAGCAGCTCTTCGTTACCGACGTCCGGTGTAAATTATATTTTCGGAGCAGAGGGACGTCGTCGGCGCTTGTATCTCGAGTCGGGAGGTTTTCGGAGCAGAGCGTGGGAGTAGAAGAGCGTGAATGCGTTGGAAGAATTGTTGTTCCAAGCCTTGGGGTCGAGGGGGCTTTTTATAGCCTCCCGGGGCGCCCTGAACGTTGGGGGCGCCCCCCCACGTGTCACCCGATCCGAGCAACTCTCGGTCAGCCCTTATCCCACTCGAATAGGGCTGAGGGTTAACTGTGGGGGCGCCCGGGACGCTGGGGGCGCCCTGGTTGACCCTTTCAGCGGGCTTCTCGGCTGGATGAAAGTTATCCGCTCCGTTGGCTTGAGTGCGGGATGCCCTAGAGCACGGGGGCGCCCGGGAGCATGGGGGTGCCCCACCAGTAAGCTACCGAAGCACTTCTTTGCTTCACTTGTTTTGTATTGGCCTTGGGGGGCACCTGGGACACTGGGGGTGCCCTGCTCAGCTACTTGCCTCTCTCCTTTGGGCATTCTGAGCTACAGACACACCTTCCTTCGGTCATGTATCCAGGGTTAGTCCAAAACAATATGAAGCAATAGAGTATTAGGTTTATACAGCCTTAGCTGTCTTGGTTCTGACTTTGGGTCTCCAAAATGGAGCCCTAGGTCGAACCGATGTCTACTATTCCCTCGACAGGGAACGCGTCCTCACCTACTCCTCTCAGGAGAATTTACCTGTTGCCAACCGGCTCCTCCGGTTGGACTTTTGCCTAGCGTTCCTTCGCTAGGTCTTGGATACTAAGCTGTCCTTCGCCCGGTGCCTAGCAGTCCTTCGCTAGGTCTTCGTATCCTAGCAGCCCTTCGCTAGGTGCCTAGCAGTCCTTCACTAGGTCTTGGATACCCAGCTGTCCTTCGCCCGGTGCCTAGCAGTCCTTCGCTAAGTCTTCGTATCCTAGCAGCCCTTCGCTAGGTGCCTAGAAGTCCTTCGCCAGGTCTTAGGGTTTCAGTGCCTAGCATTCCTTCGCTAGGTGCCTAGCATTCCTTTGCTAAGACTTCAATCTGCACACTCAAGCAGCATATTAGATAACAAATAAGACTTAACTTTTGAACCCTTTTCCATTTATCAAAACACAGGTTCGACTTGGGTGCTGTCTGCACCAACAATCTCCCCCTTTTTGATTTATGGCAACTCGGTTCAAAAAGTTAAGTTAATCAGCGTAGATGATAAACTCGTTTAGTTCCCTCCCCCTGGAAGGAATCTCCCCCTAGGTTTTTCAAAGTTTCGTGGGGTTTGAAAAATTTCTAAGTCAACATGATGGAGTTAATTTTTCAAAACTTAGAAGATTTTTCAAAAGTAAATTTTCCAAAAAAAAATTTTATACTTAGAAATTTTTAGAAAAACAACTTAGTGAAAAAAATTTCTAAAACATTTCTTTTGAGTTTTTGAAAGTACTTTTAAAAGTTTTCAATCTCTTTAGTACTTCTAAACTTTTCTAGGGAAGTTTAGAAATAAGTACTTAGTGATAGTTTAAGTTTAAATACTTAGAATATGCTTTATTTTGAAAATAATTTAGACTAAGTGCTTTTGAACACAGTTTTGAAAAAAAATAGGTTAAGTACTTTGAAAGAGAAAAATAGAGTAAGTACTTAGTGATGGTTTAAGTTTAAGTACTTAGAACATGCTTTATTTTGAAAATAATTTAGACTAAGTACTTTTGAACACAGTTTTGAAAAAAAAACAGGTTAAATACTGTTGGATCGATAGAGTCGATAGAGGGGGGTGAATATCGACAAAACTTTTCGAATTTATGAAGAGAGCAATTTGCACAGCGGAAAGAAATTAAGACACGCGAACACAGTATTTTTTACTTGGTTCGGAGCCTAGATCGACTCCTACTCCAAGGCCCACGATCGTTGATCGTTTACTTTGGGCAATTCTATATGAACGCAAAATCAGTTTACAGAAAGAGATTTATAAGTATTGCACTATAAACTTTTAATAAAAAATTCTTCTGTTACCGACGTCCGATTGTAGGTTGACTTTCCGGAGCAGCAGGACGTCGTCGCTCGAGTTGGGCAGTTTCTGGAACAAGGCGTGAGCACAGAAGAGCGTGGAAGCTTTGGAACGAAGTTGATATCGAAGGCTTGGGCGTTGGGTGCTATTTATAGCACCCAGGGACGCCCTGGACGTCGGGGGCGCCCTGCCACGTGTCAAGCGATCCGCAGATCGCTCGGTCAACTTCTATCCCGCTCGAACAGGGATTAAGTTTGACCGTGGGGGCGCCTTGGTCGTAGAGGGCGCCTTCGCTGACTTCTTCCACGCAGAAATCTCGCTGTGGATAAAGCTGGAGCTTCGCAGTCTTGGGCGCGGAGGCGCCCTGGCTGCTGAGGGCGCCTTCACTGACGAGGGCGCCTTCGCTGCTGAGGGCGCCTTGCCCAGTAAGCAGCTGAAGCCCTTTTTGCTTCGCTTGGTTCTGGTTCACCTTGAGGGCGCCCTGGACACTCAGGGCGCCTTACTCAGCTGCTGCCTCACTCCTTTGAGGCTCTCTGAGTTGTAGACACACGTTTCTTTGGTCCTGCATCCAGGGTTAGTCCAAAACATAATTAATTATTATTTTATACAGCCTTAGTTGTCTTGGTTCTGACTTTGGTCTCCACAATGGAGCCCTAGGTCGAACCGACGCCTACTGTTCCCTCGACGGGGAACGCGTCCTCACCTACTCCTCTCGGGAGAATTTACCTGATGCCAACCGCTCCTTTGGTTGGACTTTTGCCTGGCGGTCCTTTGCCAGGGCTTGGATGCCGAGTTGTCCTTCGCCCGGTGCCTAGCAGTCCTTCGCTAGGGCTTTTTACCCTGGCATTCCTTCGCCAGGTGCCTAGCATTCCTTCGCTAGGGCTTGGATACTGGCAGTCCTTCGCCAGTTGCCTAGCAGTCCTTCGCTAGGGCTTTGTATCCTGGCAGTCCTTCGCCAGTGCCTAGCAGTCCTTCGCTAGGGCTTTGTATCCTGGCAGTCCTTCGCCAGTGCCTAGCAGTCCTTCGTTAGGACTTTGTTTCCTGCACACTTAATGAGCATATTAGATAACAAATAACACTTAACTTTGAATCCTTTGCCAATATCAAAACAAGGTTCGATATGGTGCTTCCTGCACCAACAATCTCCCCCTTTTTGATTTATGGCAACACAATTCAAAGTTAAGTTAAAAACTTACAACAGTTAATAACAGAAGATAAAAACACAATAAAGTATGAACAGAATAGATTTAAGAAAAATTCTTTATTTTTCATACTCCCCCTAAAACCCTGAGTACTTGTGTTTTATAGTACTTAACTTTGACTTTTCCTCCCCCTTTGACATATATCAAAAATAAACATGGGTGAGCAAGGTAAAATTTTGAAAAGTTTTGCAAACCTAAATTAAAAAACTTTTACTTACAAGGCTTTGCAAAAAGAATTTTACTTAGGTAAAGTTTTGAGGCCAAACTTTTCTAAAAAAGTTCAACTTTGAGAATTGGGAGAAAATTTGTTTTAAAGAATTTGCATACGTACAAGAATATGCTTGGAAATACTTTGTGATTTTGAAAAAATAAAATCTTTAATAATTTTCTAGACAAGTTTTTCACCAAAAAGAACGTTAAAAGGAGATAAAAGTTTAAAAAAAATTCCTTTCTCTCTTTCTTGCTCTCCCCCTTGGCTATATACATTAATAAAGAAATATATAAGAGAAAGTTTGTGTATCAGAGCCTATGGGTTTTGAAAACAAAAAAAAATACTTAGTATAATCCTTGAAAGCATAGCAAAAGCTTAAATTGCACTTTTGAAACCGAAAAAAAACATTTCGTACTTTGTAACCATTAGTGCCTTGGAAAGTATTAGTACTTTTGAAAAATAGTAGTACTTTTGAAAGATGTTATGCATATTTTAAAAATTATGCATTTTGAAAAAAAATATAAGTACTTTTGAAAAGTTTTAATATTATTTTCAAAAGTATTCTAAAGTCAAGCAAAATTTTCAAAGTGATAGTATATATAAGCAAAATGAAAAAGAATAGTATTTTAAAAGACAATTTATTTATGTTTTCAACAGGATTTTAAAATTGCAGTGCATGAAAACATATAATTTTTAAAAAAATATTTACTAATTCTTTTAATTTAATCTCCCCCTGAGCTTGACCCAGTCCTAGGAAGCTTGTTGACTACAAGCGATCTTCCTCTGAGTCTTAAGGTTTGATTCAAACTATAAGAATTATTTAATAATTTTGAAAAATGATTGTCAAAAATAATTTCTTTTGACTCAAACTCCTCCTAAATTTGACACATCCTAGGAGTCCTTATAGATCATCAAGTGGACCTTCCTCTGTGTCTTTAGAGTTTATTAAAATCAAAAGAATAATTTTGACCAACCTTCTGAGTATGATCACTTTCTAGGAGATACATTTTTGAAAACATGACTTGAGATGATAACACAGTTTTTGAAAAATATTTTGAAATAATGATAATTTTTCAAACAGATAGTAGTATAAGAAGGTTTTTGAATCAATTTTTGAAAACCTTATCGAGATGATAATAAGATTTAGAGCATAAGGTTTTTAAAAAAAATTAAATTTTTTGAAAAGTATTAAAAGAAACTCCCCCTGTATCCGACATAGTCTGACTTTTATATAAGTTCCTTAAGGGGTTTCAGTGTGCAGGTTTGACTATGTTGACTAGGGTTAACTCAGTTTACTAAGTTTGACAGATTAATAACTAAATCAAACAAATCTTAGATGAAATTCACTATTTTGAAAAAATAGGGTATAGTAAACTAAATTAATTTGCAAAATAGAGCTTAGTTTGAATAACTTTTGCACACCTGTTTACTTAAAAGGATAGTAAATTATGCTTTTAGGTCCTAGATATCTCACCCGGTTCTACGTGGTCAAACATGTTAACCTTATGGGTAGTGTGAGACAAATATTTTAATAAATGATTGACAATAATTAAATTGAATTTTGAGTAAAATTAATTGAGAATAATTGAGTTGAATTTGAGAATAGTTAAGAGTAATTAAGTTGAATTTTGAGAATGATTAGTTGAGAATAATTAAGTTGAATTTTATTTTGAATTATTTTGAATTTGATTGAATTTTAATTGAATTTAATTGATTTAATTAAGATTTAATTGAATTTAATTGAATTAATTAAGATTTAATTGAATTTAATTGATTTGATTAAGATTTAATTGAATTTAATTGATTTAATTAAGATTTAATTGAATTTAATTGATTGAAGTTAATTGATTTAGTTGGTTGGGTTGGACTCAACTTTTAGGTCCTAAGCATCTCACCCATTTCTAAGTGACAAAACAGGATATCTTTAACTGTTTTGTGAGATGCATATTTTAATAAAAAAATTTATTTGAAAAGGTCATGATTAATTTTGAAAAGTTAAATTAATTTTTAAACCCAATTTATTTTGAAAGGAGATATTTGAATCTAAAATTAACTGAAAATTTATGTTAGATTCGAATTTAACAAAGAGTAAATTGAATTTGAATTTCAAAAATTGGCTTCCGGGTCTTGTCGAGGCACAAGGCCTTCTTTGGCTGTAGCCTTATTGGATCATCAACCCTTTCCTAGACAAAGCCTTTTAGTGAAATTTCATCTTCAAAATTACTTTTTGGTAAATTCTGGTCTAACTAGTTTGGGTCTTGGATCGGTAGCTTCGGCTAGTTCCACCAAGATGGCTTCCCTAACGTACTATCATCTCACCTCCACCCAATACTATGTTGTTTAAATTTCAGTTAAGTTGGTTCAGTCCTTATACTAGCCAATCCTATTTCTAAGCAAGAAAAACAGAAAAAAAAAATAATTAAAAAGAAACACGCAATTAAAGCAAACAATTTGTCTAAGTAAGGTCACAATTGGAGTAATACTCTAGATTTTCGAAATCAGCAAGATTATGAATTAAATTTTCTAACTTATTGACCTTATGTTTTAGGGTATCATTTTCTTGTTTCAATTTTCTGAAATTTGCCTTAATTAATTTACATGAATCAATCACATTATTCAAGGTAAATAACAAATTTTCAAATACTGTAAATTTACCTTTGTCGATTGTTTGTCCGGCATTCTTGGTAGCTCTTTTATCTGTGCATTCACTTTTGTAATGCCCGAACTCCTAGCACTTGAAGCATTGAATGTGACTTTTGTCCTTTTGTGCTTTTGGAACTGATTCCTTTGTCGCCGTCGGTGGTGTCATTCGAATCTTACGAGTAGGGCACACACTTTGGTAGTGCCCTCTCTCCCTGCATGTGTAACAAATTACATGATTAAAATTTGAATTTACACTTTTACCTTTTGGTTTTTTATTGGGAATCTCCCCCTTGATTCTTGCCGCCTCGGATCTAGGTTCATCTTCTGATTTTGTGTCTGAATCGGACTCGGGTACTGGTTGAAGCTCCTTCTTTAGTGGTTCTTTAGGAGTTTTCCCTGCACTAAAATTTACACCTTCCTCGACCATTATAGTATCTGATTGATTATTTAATTCTAATTTTGAAAAGAATTCGAAATCGGTTACCGCCTCAGTCAATTCGTCGTCTAATTCTGGTTCGATTTTGGATTCGGGTTCAGACTCTGACTCGGTTGTTTGTGCTTGGACTGAAAGGGCAAGATAATTTACTTCTTCTTCATCTGAGATTTCTTGATGAAGGTTAACCAATTTTTCCCATATTTCTCTAGCACATCTGCATGGACCTACTAGCTCGAGTTGCTCCTTGGTTAGGCCACATTGTAGGATTGCAGTTGCCCTTGCATCCGTCTCGATCTTCCTCAGGGTTGGTTCATCCAGTTGGTCCCACGTAAATGATAGTCCCTCTTCTGTAGGGAGGTAGAACCCTGTTTGAACGATCATCCATATGTCCATATGGGCCTTCAGATGGAACTCCATTTGACTTCTCCAATGATTGAAGTTCTCGCCGGAGAATAGCGGTGGACGGACACTGTTCCACTCTTGGTTGGCCATTTAGTTTAACCTCGTATAGAAAAGAATTAACAGAATGTACCAAGACTTGGTCTTGGATTAGTAGTGCGGGAAAAAAAAATAACCAAACAAAATTGCATGAATTTCGAGGCGAAAAATATTAAAATAATAAAAAAAATTTATGAAAAAATTTCAAAAATTATTTGTTTTATCAATTCAGACTTATGGTGAAAATATGAAAATTCAAAATTGAAAAAGGCGAACGAGATTGAGTTGCGTTGATTAACAAAAAGAAAAAAGAAATAAAATAAAAAATTCGTAAATCCGAAAAAAACTTTCAAACTGGTGGTTGCACCAAGTTTGAACTACCCCGCTCTGATACCACTTGTTGGATCGATAGAGTCGATAGAGGGGGGGTGAATATCGACAAAACTTTTCGAATTTATGAAGAGAGCAATTTGCACAGCGGAAAGAAATTAAGACACGCGAACACAGTATTTTTTACTTGGTTCGGAGCCTAAGTCGACTCCTACTCCAAGGCCCATGATCGATGATCGTTTACTTTGGGCAATTCTATATGAACGCAAAATCAGTTTACAGAAAGAGATTTACTAGTATTGCACTATAAACTTTTAATAAAAAATTCTTATGTTACCGACGTCCGATTGTTGGTTGACTTTCCGGAGCAGCAGGACGTCGTCGCTCGAGTTGGGCAGTTTCTGGAACAAGGCGTGAGCACAGAAGAGCGTGGAAGCTTTGGAACGAAGTTGATATCGAAGGCTTGGGCGTTGGGTGCTATTTATAACACCCAGGGGCGCCCTGGACGTCGGGGGCGCCCTGCCACGTGTCAAGCGATCCGCAGATCGCTCGGTCAACTTCTATCCCGCTCGAACAGGGATTAAGTTTGACCGTGGGGGCGCCTTGGTCGTAGAGGGCGCCTTCGCTGACTTCTTCCACGCAGAAATCTCGCTGTGGATAAAGCTGGAGCTTCGCAGTCTTGGGCGCGGAGGCGCCCTGGCTGCTGAGGGCGCCTTCACTGACGAGGGCGCCTTCGCTGCTGAGGGCGCCTTGCCCAGTAAGCAGCTGAAGCCCTTTTTGCTTCGCTTGGTTCTGGTTCACCTTGAGGGCGCCCTGGACACTCAGGGCGCCTTACTCAGCTGCTGCCTCACTCCTTTGAGGCTCTCTGAGTTGTAGACACACGTTCCTTTGGTCCTGCATCCAGGGTTAGTCCAAAACACAATTAATTATTATTTTATACAGCCTTAGCTGTCTTGGTTCTGACTTTGGTCTCCAAAATGGAGCCCTAGGTCGAACCGACACCTACTGTTCCCTCGACGGGGAACGCGTCCTCACCTACTCCTCTCGGGAGAATTTACCTGATGCCAACCGCTCCTTTGGTTGGACTTTTGCCTGGCGGTCCTTTGCCAGGGCTTGGATGCCAAGCTGTCCTTCGCCCGGTGCCTAGCAGTCCTTCGCTAGGGCTTTTTACCCTGGCATTCCTTCGCCAGGTGCCTAGCATTCCTTCGCTAGGGTTTGGATACTGGCAGTCCTTTGCCAGTTGCCTAGCAGTCCTTCGCTAGGGCTTTGTATCCTGGCAGTCCTTCGCCAGTGCCTAGCAGTCCTTCGCTAGGGCTTTGTATCCTGGCAGTCCTTCGCCAGTGCCTAGCAGTCCTTCGCTAGCACTTTGTATCCTGGCAGTCCTTCGCCAGTGCCTAGCAGTCCTTCGCTAGGACTTTGTTTCCTGCACACTTAATGAGCATATTAGATAACAAATAACACTTAACTTTGAATCCTTTGCCAATATCAAAACAAGGTTCGATATGGTGCTTCCTGCACCAACAAATACTTTGAAAGAGAAAAATAGAGTAAGTATGAGTAAGTACTTTTTGAAGAAAGGATAAAATTTTGAAAATTTTAAAGCTTTAAAAATTTAAAGCTTCTCTCCTTTCTTAACTCTCCCCCTTTGCCATATATCCAAAAAAAAATAATATAGCAAAGTGACAAATAACTTGCATATAACAGAATAATGTGTTGTATTGAACCAATGCAAGATAAACTGAGTCAAACCATTTAAATTTTCTCTGTAGGGACCTGTCTAACCCAAGTAGCTACTTACTACCTGTTATAAACAGTAGTTTTCGCTAGGGTTAGTCGAGTTAAGTGTTCTGTTCAAGTTAGATTGTCTAAGCTTGACACTTAACTTGATTACTATATTTGGTTGTATTTAGTACCCCAATTACTGCAGATGCACTAACTTAAAACATCTTGAATTAAGGCAAAGACCTAAGCATCTCAACCCATTCTAGGTTATCAATCAACAGTATCCTAAGGTGCTTGTGAGATGCTAGCTTCTAGATCTATAGGTGCATGCATTTCTAGGGTTAGGGCCTAGGCTAAGTCCATTTGCAAAAAAGTCCTAGTTTTGAAGGGGGTAGTTTTTGAAAATAAGACCAAAAAAAAGATTTTGAACATTAAGTAAAGCAAGTTTTTAAACTGTTTAAAAATTGATTTTTCAAATCACTTAAAGCAGAAAAATATAGTAATCCTATTCTACCAAGCATAATCCTAATAGAGATCAGGTAATCATGGAATAGAAAATAGTCAACTACATAAGTCAGCTGGTATGAGAGAGAACCAGCGTAGTCATACAAGTCAAACATGAGTCAACCCTACTGAGTAGGGGCAGTCAAATAGTCACTAGTACAATGCTAATCAAATCTAGGAGGAGGGACCAGGACGATCAGATGAGCCCGTGTGCCAGGATTGAAATAGCGCCATCATCTCGTGATATCGTGCGTCGCTAGTCTCTCTATCGGCTCTGCGGGCACTCATATACTCAGTGTAATAGCCCTGATTTGCCTCCATTCCTTCAGCATGATTTGCCTCCACTTCCTCTCAGAGGCTCTGGATCTGCGACTCGAGCCGTGTCACTCTCTCGTAGAGTGTCGGTGGTGGGGGCTCATCTATGTGCTCACGAACCTCGGATGCTAGATCTCCGACATCTACCTCAACGTCCTCGTCGGAGTCGATCGGTGGTCCGGCTCGCTGGCGTCTCCACGACAAAACCTCGGTAGCCGAGACCTCTATTCCAGCTAGGGAGAAGTTCCTATAACCTATCTCATCGAAGTCAGTCAATGCGGCCATCTCACCCTCGGTGATGTTACGGCCGTGATAATGAAGAATGGAAGTGATGATGTGGCAATAGGGGGTGCGTACCCGCCCCTGAGTGGTAACACTAGACGCATATAGGATCGTATGAAATATGTGTAGTCCAATGTCAATGTCAAGATGGTGGATCAGTGCATACAGAAGGAAGGTATGAAATGGTCACATGGTCGCGACGTCCCTAGTGGATAATGGTAAGATGCAGCGGACTAAAACTCTATAAAGAGCATAGTCCTGGACCTGAAGGTCCACAGACTGAAATCGTCTGGCCAGGGGGTTTCTAGCTTGCCTATAGAAGTAAGAGTGTAGAGTATCTAGAGTAATATGAGAATAAGGAGCATCAAAAGGAGGATTCCTAGGAGGATAGCAGCAAAAGGTGGACTGAGAGAGATGTAGTCCAAGAAATCGGTTGAGCAAGGAGGGTGTGATTGTCAAGGCTATCCCTTGAACAGTAGTGACAAACATAAGATCATCTTGTCTAACTATATTATTATAGAATTCTGCGCATAAGGAAGTGTTAATTGGATGAGTGCAGAATACGAGGTTGTCGAGTTAGTAAAAGTTTATAACGTTCATTGCCAAGGGACAAGATTGGGTGAAGAATTGTCTATTTAAGTAGCTCGTTTTTATAGGCTTATAAGTGGTTCGAGCAAACTTATTACAAAGTTCTAAAGTTGGGAACCTAGGATCGGGACTAGGTTCGGTACCGGGGTTTGCCTGGTTTGCTCGGCGTTTTCTAAGGAATTGCATGAAGGAATTGCATTACAAAGTTGAAATTAACTTAAATGCAAATAAAATTATACCGGGTGGCGGCTCGGGGAGGCATTGTCGAGGATGAGATCTTGAGAGAGTTGCAAGGTCTCTTGGAAGGAAGGAAGTTGAGGAAGAGAGGATTTTTTTGGTGTGGGAAGTGAGTGAGGCTTGAAGGCTTTTTATAGGGCTCGGCCGAGCGCCCTGGTGTGTGGGGGCGCCCTGGCAAGCGAGGGTGCCCCGGAGGGCGAGGGCGCCCCGGAGGGCGAGGGCGCCCCCCGCAGGGCTGCAGCTGCCTTTTGGCATCTTTCAGCTTTTGACCACTCATATGGGGGCACCCGTGAGGACCTGGGCGCCCCGGTTAACACCTTTTGCTGCCTTTCAGCTTGAAGGAGACAGGAAGGACACCGGGGGCGCCCGAGGGTTCACGGACGCCCGGGATAGACCTGTTTAACCAGGTTTGACCAGATTTGACTGGTTTAACCATGGTTTGACTGCTTTGACCATGGTTTGACTACTTTGGCCATGGTTTGACTACTTTGACCAAGGTTTGACTGGCGTTAAGTCAGTGTCGTTCTAAACTAAATGTTTGTAAAAAATGCAGTTATTAATTGAATTTTGATTAAGTTTGCCGTCTCACCCAATCTAGGGTTATCAATCACGTTTGCTTTATAGGTTTTGTGAGACAGGTTTTGGTAGGTAATATTATTTTTAAAAAATTATGATTTATTTTGAAAAACTTAAATTAATTTTGAAAATAATTGAATTTATTTTAAAAAAATATTTGAATCTACACGTAGCTGAAAATTTGTGTTAGATTTAAATTTTACAAAGAATAATTTGAATTTGAATTTCAGAAATTGGCTTCCAGGTCTTGGCGAGGCACTAGGTCTTCTTTGGTCGTAGCCTTATTGGATTATCAACTCTTTCCTTGACAAAGCCTTTTAATGAAATTTCATTTTCAAAATTATTATTTGAAAAATTCTGGTCTAACTAGTTTGGGTCTTGGATCAGTAGCTTCGGCTAGTTTCACCAGTCTAAAGAGACCAAGTAGAGTATACTTGACCTTATTAGAATTGACTTCCCAACGTACTATCATCTCACCTCCTCCCAATACTATGTTGTCAAATTTCAGTTAAGTTGGTTCAGTCCTTAAACTAAGCAGTCCTAAGTCTAAGCATGGTAAATTGTAGAAATTAAATAAACAAGCAAACATGCAATTTGAAAACAAAAATTGAATTCTATCTAACAATAAATATAGTTTTTAATTTGGCTCCCCCTGGACTAAAGCCACGATAATGGTTAGGCAAGATATGAATCTTATCCTTGGGGATCCAATACTGATTTGATCCAGTTTGTTTGTTCAGGCACAGTTTGGGTACCCATGCCTGAACTTTAGGTCTGGATTGGTTCAGTATAGCATAATAGGATCTTTGTCTAGATTTGGTTCTATAGCCTAGTCCGGATCGATTTAGAACCGCCTTCTGCTTTCCAAGAATCATATCAAGACCCTTGGAACCAGAAGTAAATCGTTCTAATGCTGTTCAAAGGTCCTTAACTTGAGTTTTCAAGGAGGAGTTCTCTTTTTCAAGTTTTTCAACTTGAATAGAGGTTCCTTCTTGAACCTTCTCAGTTAAGGGTCTAGAGTCAGCTCTCTCTTTCAGAAGTTTTACTTCCTGTCAGAGAGATTCGACTCGGAGTTTAGCTTTCGCCAAATCTCGAGAAAGATACGAAATTAACTCATTTAATTGAATTCTTGTAAAACCACTTACAGTTATTTCGCTGTCCTCTGAGAATGTGAGTTTGCCGTCGTCCGACTCCGACTCTGACTCTATCTCTATTTCTTCTGAGGTGGTTAGTGTGAGCAGGTTCGACTGTGGGACCTCTTCTTCTTCGGAGGAGGAAGACTCGTCCCACGTTGCCTGAAGTGCCTTCTTCTTTCTTGTCTTCTTTGTTTCCTTCAGGTTGGGGCATTCAGTCTTGTAGTGGCCCTTCTTCTTGCACTCGTAGCAGGTCACGTTGGGTTTGATTTTTTCATTTGAGGGTTCAGTTGGTTCTTCCTTTCTTCGGCTGACTTTTCTTCTATTAGTCTGGTTCTTTAGTTCTTTATAGTAGTCTCGGGCTAGCCAAACCAACTTAGGCCAATTTCCCTCGCTATCTTCTGAGTCTGAATCTGAGTTAGACTCGGGTGCAGGTTGAGACTTCTTTTTGGTTGTCCTTCCAGTTTTACCTGCAACAAAGGCGATACCTTTCTTGGCCAAATTGCAGTTAGTCTGTTCATGTAATTCGAGTTCAGAAAAAAGTTCATCTAATTTGATTTTGGAAAGATCCCTAGAAACTTTGTAAGCATCTACCATAGATGCCCACAAGGTGTTTCTTAGGAAAGCGTTAAGGGCATACCTTATTAGGTCACGGTTTTCTACCTTGTGACCAATGGTGTGTAGACCGTTCATCAGCTCCTGGATTCTGGCGTGGAGCTGAGCTGCTGATTCTCCTTTGTTCATCTTGATGGTGTACAGCTTGTTCAGGAGGAGATCTCTCTTACGGATTCTAGTGTCTGAAGTTCCTTCGTACAGCTCAATCAGTCTACCCCATAGCTCCTTGGCACTGTTGAATGGACCCACTCGGTTCAACTCCTCTTTTGATAGACCGCATTGGAGGGTCTGGGTTGCTTTAGCATCCACTTCAATTCGTCTTTTCAGAGCGGTATCCCACTCAGTGTACGGCTATGGTACTCTTTCAGCGTTCTTTGGAATCTCCAGTCCAGACTGGATGATTATCCACATGTCCACCTGAGTTTTCAGGTGGACCTCCATTCGACTTTTCCAGTAGGAAAAGTCTTCTCCATTGAAAAGTGGAGGTCTGGCTGTGCTGAATCCTTCTTACATGGCCATTAAGGATTTTATCTGAAAAAGAGAGAAGAGAAAGAAAAACTGTCCCAAGACTTGGTCTTGGATTAGTAGTGTGGGATAAAGAAAATTAAATATCGAGGGGTGTTGCACCGGTCTCGATTAACGATATGAATTCGAAAGAAAAAAAATTAGAAATTATTTTACGAAAATCCGAAAAAAAAATCTCAAACTGGTGGTTGCACCAAATTTGAGCTTCCCCACTCTAATACCACTTGTTGGATCGAGAAGAACGATAGAGGGGGGGTGAATATCGTAAAACGTTCGGATTTGTAAAAGAGAATTAGCAGCGGAAATAGATAAAGTAAAACACACGCGAACACCATGATTTTACTTGGTTCGGAGTCGCGGTCGGCTCCTACTCCAAGGCCCACGGTCGTTGACCGTTTACTGCGGGCAATTCTATATGTGCGCAAAAACAGTTTACAAAATGTATTACAAGAATAGTACAGTAAACTTAAAAGCAGCTCTTCATTACCGACGTCCGGTGTAGATTGTATTTTCGGAGCAGAGGGACATCGTCGGCGCTTGTATCTCGAGTCGGGAGGTTTCCAGAGCAGAGCGCGGGAGTAGAAGAGCGTGAATGCGTTGGAAGAATTGTTGTTCCAAGCGTTAGGGTCGAGGGGGCTTTTTATAGCCTCCCGGGGCGCCCTGAACGTTGGGGGCGCCCCCCCCCCACGTGTCACCCGATCCGAGCAACTCTCGGTCAGCCCTTATCCCACTCGAATAGGGCTGAGGGTTGACTGTGGGGGCGCCCGGGATGCTGGGGGCGCTCTGGTTGACCCTTTCAACGGGCTTCTCGGCTAGATGAAAGTTATCCGCTTCGTTGGCTTGAGTGTGGGGCGCCCTGGGCACTAGGGGCGCCCTGGAGCACGGGGCCGCCCGGGAGCATGGGGGTGCCCCGCCCAGTAAGCTACCGAAGCACTTCTTTGCTTCACTTATTTTGTATTGGCCTTGGGGCGCCCGGGACACTGGGGGCGCCCTGCTCAGCTACTTGCCTCTCTCCTTTGGGCATTCTGAGCTGCAGACACACGTTCCTTCGGTCCTGCATCCAGGGTTAGTCCAAAACAATATAAAGCAATAGAGTATTAGGTTTATACAGCCTTAGCTGTCTTGGTTCTAACTTTGGGTCTCCAAAATGGAGCCCTAGGTCGAACCGACGCCTACTGTTCCCTCGACGGGGAACGCGTCCTCACCTACTCCTCTCAGGAGAATTTACCTGTTGCCAACCGGCTCCTCCGGTTGAACTTTTGCCTAGCGTTCCTTCGCCAGATCTTGGATACCAAGCTGTCCTTCGCCCGGTGCCTAGCAGTCCTTCGCTAGGTCTTCGTATCCTAGCAGCCCTTCGCTAGGTCTTGAATGCCCAGCTGTCCTTCGCCCGGTGCCTAGCAGTCCTTCGCTAGGTCTTCGTATCCTAGCAGCCCTTCGCTAGGTGCCTAGCAGTCCTTCGCCAGGTCTTAGGGTTTCAGTGCCTAGCATTCCTTCGCTAGGTGCCTAGCATTCCTTTGCTAGGACTTCAATCTGCACACTCAAGCAGCATGTTAGATAACAAATAAGACTTAACTTTTGAACCCTTTTCCATTTATCAAAACACAGGTTCGACTTGGGTGTTGTCTGCACCAACATGGCTTATGGGTTAGATTTCATTGCCTTGGTATACTCTACCATGGGGATTGCCTGTTGGAAAGGGGTTTTGGATCGGTGTTGTTTAGAGCTCTGATTTCGGTTGGTGTATGTTGTGTTTCCTCATTTGCTACCGTGAGGTAGTTTTGATTTGATTTATGCTCATGATTAGACTTGATCAATAGGATTAGTGAGGGGATTAGTGAGGAATCTATTTATGGATGAACCTACCTTGCAATTATTGGAGATTTAATTTGGGGATTAAGGTAGGATTGGACCTAATGGAGACTAATCACTAGATGGGCTAAATTTGGGGACTAAACCTATACTTGAACATAGTCCCAAATTAGCGTCATGTAATTAATTAAATAAATGTAATTAAATAGGGGTTGTAATTAGGATTTATCCTAATCGTATTTAATATTTTATTTAGCTAATTTGTTAATTTTATAATTAGCTGAACTATGTCTTTGATACATGACTCTGATTTGATATGAGTACCTAGACATGAGGTTTACTTGGATACATTCTACGATTAAGGCGGGTACTTCTCCTTTTGTATTCTGTAGATTATTTATCTTAAATGCATAGTTGTTTATGTCTGAGTATGACTGCATGACCTTGTGCTCAGTCGTTTTTAATATCATCCATTTATACTTTCCTTGCTTGATCTTCAAGCTATTCGTATTTTATGTCCGTATAGTCTCATCATTGATTTTCTATTCTATAAAGTACCACTTGTACGCGAGTACTTAAAAATGATCATTAAACACAACTAGAGTTGATTGGCATTAGAGATACCCTACCTAGTAGTTTAGTTGCATGTTTGGTGATGTTTTGTACTTATTGATTGTATCGTTGTCTCATTGTTATTTGGTTGATCATGCATTTAGTATCATGCACTATATCTTCACAGTTGCATGTTGACGAGTATTGGCTTCCATATGGTTAAGTCGTCATCAGTCATTTAGTTACTTTGCTCACTCAACCACTCATTGTGGTAGTTGCTAGAGTACGAGCAACTGTCCTGTTATGCCACACTCGACCACTCATGTGCAGTGGATGTTGGAGTGGTAGGCAAGTAGTTGACACCCTCACCATTGTTTTCGAGGGATATCAGAGTTGTTGGTGGCTACCCCTTTTTCTTGGGGTTTTTAGAGTAGTTGGCTCCCCAGCATCTTGTTCACTCAACCACATATACTAGTGGTATTCGTTGGAGTGCGTATAGTTGTCACAGCTCTATCCACTCGGTCACACAGATGTGATGTCATGGCGGTTTGAATGACGTCAAGGGTGACACATGTCATTGCATCATATGCATTTTCGTATGCTTGCTTCATTTTTATGAGCTATGATTGTTGTATTTGGTTGGCATACATGTATGATTTGATATTATGTTATCACTCTATTTCATACATGTCTAGTTACTATTCTGTTTTCTAGATATTGTACAATGTTGTTTCTTTTGCTTGTTATACCATTTGTTTATGTCATGCGTTTATTTATTCTTATACCCGTAGAGTCCGTCCGGACTCAGCACCCCCACCATCTACTTTTGTTTCAGGTTGCAGATAGATGCATTACATGGAGCCAAGAGAGGATCCAGTTGTCAGTCCCACCATGTCGATTTGTTTGGAGTTTGTTTCTGCATTTCCGTTATTTCCACATGTTCATTGTTAGAGTGGCGTTACTAGTTTAGGGAGTCTTATGTTTTATGGTTTAGTAGTTCTAATTTGTTCGTTCATGCTTATATGGACTTACTATTGATCGTCGTGGATTGAGTTTTATTTATGGGTATAAACTCTCTTTATTTCTATCTTTTATATCGATATTAACTGCGTGGTTGTAAGTTTATTTTATATTTGTAATGGCTGAGCCATCGTATGTGTTGAGAGTTATGTATAAATGTCCCAACTTGTCCGCCGTACAAGGGAGTTGCTACCCGATTTTCGAGCAAGCATGGGCCTCTAGCGTGACACATTTTGTTCGGTCATTTTAGTTATGCTTTGATACTTCTATGAGACTGGATCCTTTTGATTCTATACTGCTGGTATAGCTTATTTCCTATCATACATATCTATATCTCTATTCCCGCAGAATTCGCCCGAACTCACCCCTGTTTGCTATGTTTTTATTTTTTAGGTTGATATCATCATACTTGGAGTTGTCAGGAGAAACCTAATCTACCAGTCCCACTACGCGTCAAGCCGGGTTATTTTTCGCATTTGGTTTTCCTTGGGCCTATGCTTTTATCTTCTTTGCACTTGTTAGCATTTGTTTTGTGTTTGTGATCTAGACATGTTTTGTGGAGGTCTTTGCGATGTGTGTCCCCTGATGGGGTTTATTATCTTTATATTGTTGAAAGTGTTGGGGTTGTAAGGTTGCAAACATAGTCTCACATCAAAAACACATGGGAAAGATCATAGGCTTATAAGGAAAAAAGATATCTCCATTGGCATAAGGCCTTTTGGGAGAGCCCAAGAGCAAAACCATGAAGGCTTAAGCCCAAAGTGGACAATATCATTCCATTATGAAGATATCTAAATTCCTTTCGGTCCTAGCAATTGGTATTAGAGTCAGGTCACTCTTCACCGGACTAACCCCTGGAAGAAGCACAAGCTAGAGCCATGATCCAGATCTAACCGTGTGGGTTAAGCTTTGAATAAAGGATGTGTGAGCTCCCGTATCTTGATCAAGAGGGCCAGACACCAGGCAGAGAAGTCCTAGTTCCGGCTAGGCAGTGAAGTTCTAGTAGGTCGAGTGGACCAAGGGGCTGAAAATCCTTATGGGTTGAGGATCGGATATCAAACGGAAAGGGTTTCCGCTTGAGGGAGGCTTGTGGTCCTTTGTTTGAGGGGGGATTGTTAGGGTTGCAAGGTTGCAAGGTTGCAAGTTCTGCATCAAAAACACATGGAAAATATCATAGGCTTATAAGGAAAAAAGATATCTCCATTGCCATAAGGCCTTTTGGGAGAGCCCAAGAGCAAAATCATGAGGACTTAGACCTAAAGTGGATAATATCATACCATTATGGAGATATCTAAATTCGTTTCGGTCCTAACAGAAAGCCGCACCGGTGCACACCTTGTGATGTTATATGTGTGTTGTGGTATGTTTTATTTTCTATTTCCAACCATGATGACTGTAGTAGTTGATTTGTGACCGTGTGACCTTGTATATCAATTTCAGATTACCATCATACAGGATAAATATTGTCTGGTTTTTTTTATCGGGCATGTGGCTCCTCGAGTCGTGACACTTCATCCACTCCATAATTGTAATAAATAGGATCACTGAATATTTTGATCTCACCAATTGACTCGGTATTGTCTTCGTTGTAAATAGGATCATTAGCCTCCTCGGTCTCATTTCCAATTTGAGATCAAGATTTCTTTTCAATTTCTTCTAGGTCAAATTCCTCATAAACGGTTAAAGTCTCAGAACCATCACCATAAAATACCTCTTCGTTAAGGTTAACTTAGGCGTCAAAGCTATTGTCCTCCATGGCAAAACCTAGTCGTCTTTGGGACGAAGTTTGAGTGTAACCAAAGGGAAGAAATTAACCTTTTATCTTCTTCTTCATCTTCTCTCAATCCTTGATCTTGGCTTTACCCTATCTAGCTAGTAAGCGTTGCAAGTGCTCTCACCACAGCGATGCTTGCCCCTTGAGTCTAATGGTAATCAATTTCATCTTCATCTGACCTAGAACTTTATCATGATAAAAATTATGCTCTATTTCGTTAAGTCAATCAACGAAGCCTTATGTTGTTAACGTACTAGAAAATATGGGTAGATCAACTCGAAATCTGAGGTCTCCGTGTCAATACTTTCGACCACATGCCTCACGATCTTCATAAATTCATACCATCTCTGCTAGGTGTTGGATCGGGTTGGACCAGCTAAAGGGGGGTGAATAGACGGTAAAAAAAAATGGAAGGCACTCATCTTTTAAAAAAAACTTGGTCGCAACTAAGAACGTTGCTTCCAAGGCAGTGGACGCTCAATAAAAATCTCTTTATGGCGGAAAAGTCTTACAACAACAGCTCGCTAGACTTAAGAGATTTTGTAAGTGAATGAATTGATTTTAAAGCTAAAACTCTAAGTCTATTTATAGCCTAAGAGAATAAATCTGGATTGTTGATTGTTAATGAATTTTCTCTTGGTTGTTGATCCATGGATGTAATCTGGACGATTGATCTTGGATGGGATAAAACTGCATCAATTGGATCTGATTAAAGGATAATCCTTTAAGAAATAAAGTTTAATTAAAACTTTATCTTATGCTTGAGACTTCACTGTTGTGATCTCCAAGTGATAACATCGGCAACAACTCATTGACTTTGCCTGCTATCCCAAATGGTAAGTACGGCAGTGTGTGTTGTCTAAGGTTCCGGATTCGAGTCTTCTTAGCACAAATAAATCTCCTTTATTTTTTTCAGGCGCTTGGTTTGACTTAGTCAAACTGACCAGTCTTTTGGTTCTTCGTCTTCTCGGTGATTTCCGGCCAACCGGAGTTAGTCTCACCCGAACCCGACTCCGCCCTTTCGCCTCTCGAGCGTCCTTTCTCCCGGCATCTCATCCCTCGAGCGTCGCATACGTCCTTCTCGATCCACCGGTGTACTCTTCCGCAGCTTCCGTGTCCCTCGGATTGTACCGAGCCCGTCAACTTACTTCCCCGCACAATCCTTCTTGTCCGCTACGTCTTACGCTCGACTTCCTCCGTACCTAAGCTCCTGCAAACTTAGCAGAGAGATTAAACACACCAGGACCTAACTTAAATCGGTTGATCACATCAAAACCAACCAGGAATATTTACACTAGGTGCTAGGATAAATCTGTGACTTGCCTCTGTAAATCCTTAATCCTCAACCATCCTTCACAGTGCTCGGCTTCCTTCATGTTTGTCACGACCGCAACCATGACAATCTTCCAATACGAAGGGGGTTTAAGGAGAAAGCAAGAAAAGATAACATGGTCCTCAAGATTTTCTCAAAAAAAAAAAATATTATTTAATAAATAGAGGATTATCTTTAAACAATTAAACCTAATATAGAGTCTAACTTTACAACTCAAATAAAGAAAAAAATTTTAATATATGAACTATAATTTTGTATCTCGTAAATAAATGAAAGAAATTTTAAAAGAAAAAAAATAATAAATTTTAAAAATTCTAAACGAACATAAAATTTTAAAATATATTTAAAACCCCAAAAATACCTTAAAGATAAAAAAAATCCTTAATACCAAAAAAGCTAAAAAATTATAAAATTTATCAATAATAAAAATAATCTATAATATAAATTATAAAATTATCAATAATAATAATAATAATAATCTATAAATAAAAATTATAAAATTAGTAATAATAATAATAATAATAATAATAATCTATAAATCCCCCTCTATCAGCGATTTTGTTGTCCTCGGAGGTAAGATTCAATGGTGAGTATTTGAGATAAAATTATGGTGGGTTAAAACCAGGGGTGTAGCCACCTTTATGAGAGGGGGTGCGATTGTCCCCTCTCAAATTTTATTAAAAAAATAATATATATATATATATATATATATATTATAGTATTTTAATTAGTCAATTTATCATCATTTATTATAAAAAATTGAAATTGATCACACATTTAAAAATCACATTACCTAAGCTATCTATTAGTATCACTTTTATAAGAAAATATCACGATTTAAAATTTTAAAATTTTAAAATAAATATATAATAATAAACAGATGAGCTAAATTGTAAGATAAGGATGCTAAATTAAAATTGAATTAGGTTTGAATTAAATTCAGGATAAGGATTATATTGGTTCAAACTAAGATTAATTTGGAGTTGATTTGGTCAAGTTATTACCGAAGCAAGTTTAATGTTTAAACGAATTTGATCAATTTTTCGACTTTGAGTAAAAAAAAAAACTTTTGAGATCGATTTCAATTAGAACTAAGAGCTATGGTCGAAATTTCAAGTTTAAGTATTTTTTCGGTCTCTAAAATTTGCAATTTAGATTTTTGAAGAAATAAAAATCGATCTACTTTAATATTTAAAATTAATAAAAATTATCTTTGCCGATCGAAAATCCTGATTACGCCACTGGTTAAAACTAAGCACACACTTACTACTTGGGGTTTTTTTTTCATTTTAGCTCTCTTCCAACAGTAATGAATGAATTGGGAGGCCGCTAACATAGCGATTTCAATTTTTTTATTTTTTATTTTTAAGATTCGGTTAAACCATATAGACTCACTGGCCGATCTGGGATGGATTTCATTTATATTCCTATCTCCAGTTTTCGTCTTAAATAAAATATTATTGATCTAGTTAAATCTTTTTAAAAGTTCTTATTTTTAAAGAAAAATAATAATTTATTTAGATAATAAGAAGAAAAGATATTGGATCGGATAGTTGACGAATTTGAGATGATCAATTTGATCTTATAAAAGTTTTTCATCGATCATCAGGTAAATCTGAAAGCGCTCATAGTGGACGATCTAGAAGCCCAGCGTCTCAGAGTTCACGCCTCATTTAGAGAAAAAAATTATGTAAAATACGTCGTAGTTAGGGATCGAACTGTAGATGCTTAAGATAGTAATTAATTATCTTATTGCTGCACCATAATTCCAGAAATCGATCATAAGAAGAAAAGAGGGAAAGAATTTAAGGAAGGAAAAATGATAAATTATCCTTATCTCTATATTTTTATTTCTCTTGAACTTCACTGATGATGCTGATCTAACATTATTGAGCATCCTTTTCTTTTCATCAATTTCTGCTGACATCCATTTGCTATGGACGCCACCATCGGACCATTTCTATTTCCTTGCTTATCCCAACTTTTAACTTGTTCGAGGGAACCAAAAGAAATAAATAAGAAAAGAATAGGATAAATTATCCTAAACTAATTAATAATAAATTAAACTTCCTTTTCAGTTTGGGTAAAAAAAATATTCATATTCCTTATATGTAAATTTTTATTTTATTTCAACTTTCTAATATATACTAATTTATCTAATTATTTTATTTTTTTTAATATAAAAAAATCTAAAATAAAATATAATTCTTCTAAACTTAATATTATTTAATTAAAATCTAATATATTTTTATCAAATTAAGTATGATTTTTTGCCAGACTAATCTAATGAGAGCTCATATTGATAGATTAGATTGGAAGTTCATACAAATCAAATCAAATTGAACACAATTTTTTTAAAAAAAATTCAAACTTCTATTTTATAAATATATGAAAAAAAAATGGTTCTGTATCATTTAAAATATATGTATAACGAAGGGTAATATTTTCATATAAATAGAGAACACATATAGTAGTTTACAATAAGCAATATAATTCAAATAATATACACCGAGGAAACAAATAAATAGTTTACAACTTACAATGTACCATCCAAAGTATTTATGAGGAAGCAGATACAAATAAGTAGATTACAGGTTATAATACACCAGTCAAAACATTTATTCTAAATACATAGACAAATAATCTTTTTCAACAAAAGAGTAGCATTAGACAAATAATTAAAGACAGAGATGCAAGCCTTCAAACACTAGAATCTAAGGATAAATTATATATAGATGGAAGCAGTGCGTCAACAAACACTAATTCGATCTAGTGGAAATATTAGCCTCGGTCAAATTATAACAATCCCAACAAGCCACCTTCAAGTAGAAATAATGTGATTATATTATAAAATCCACCATTAATTAGTTACTAACCTTGATCATAATGGAGGAAACAATTAACCATGCCACCTCGATTGATCCTATCCGTTCCTACGGAATGGAGTGATGACTAATACGTATGATGTTATCACCTTGAGATTTGAGGTTAAAATCTGGCAAAGTCAGTGTGCTCTCCGCGCACTAGCTCTAGTATCAGGGCTAATAGCCCCCTTGATTTATCTCTTCTATATTAGCTGAAATAGATTAGTGGGATGAATAAATCATCTTCTCCCACCTTGATTGATCCTATCCTATCTCTTCGGAGGTCGATAACATTGGTTGACCCTGTCCATAAAATAAAATAGTTGTATAAGTTTTTTTATTCCCAACAATATTGAAAGAGATGCAATATGCTATGGTAAGAAAATAGATGAACAGAGCACTTACAAGGGTGATGAAACTTCCAAACTCATCCTTTATTCCATATTCGTATGACTCCTTATTGAGCAATAACCGTTTCTTGCGATCAATGCTATTAATAGTAACTTTTGGAATTGGTTGAATGATATGCCAATTTTGCTTCCCCTTACTGCAACTATCTAGCAGAAGTGAATTGCATTCCATGGAAAATATCTGCAAACTATGCAAAGTCGCATTAATCAGGCTTGACGTCCACTGTGGAAGCTGTTGTATTTCAGAGGGGAAAGCAACTCGCAAATACTGCAACATGCCAATCTTCTCCACATATTCCAAATTTGGACAGTTTTTAATTTGCAAATACCTAATTGAGGGAAGGATGCTATTTTTTAGCTTTGGGCAGTGGATGATTTTACATTCTTGAAGATTAGGAAATAAATTGAGGTTCCTTGCATGAACATCTTCGGCAGGTTCCACAACATCCTGTGCCTCACGCAATACCCATGCTTCCCAATTGGGCATACTTTTTAATGCTAGATACGCAAGTTTTGGGAAGGCAGGCGTTCTGCAGCCGAGGAATTCAGGCCCAATACTCCTGATTGCTTCTCCTCCTTCAATGTGTAAGAGTTTAAGATTAGCTAGTTGGCCCAATGGAGGGAGCACCATAAACGATGGCAAATTGCAAAGCCGCAAAGTTGTTAGGTCAGCCAATGAACCATGTATAGAAGTCGACACCATCCACGCCGGAAACTGTCGGCCAGGAAAATTGACGATGTCAAGAGCTTTTAGGGTTGGTGGAGCACTGAGTTGGTTGCATATCCTCTCTGCCTCAGTGATTTGTTCTTCATTTTCATTATTCACTGTCCATAAAAGTTTCAATTTTCTAAGCAATGGTTTGTTTGCAAGCAGAGTGTTTCGATTTCCTGTTGTTGTTGCACATTCCAATTTATCTATCCGTAAATATCTTAGATTGTACAAACATTGCAACTCGTCCAAGTCACAACCTCCATCCATCCTGCTCATGGAGTCACAATGACCGATCAAAAATCCAGAAAGATGGATGAGATTTTTCAACTTCCCAACTCCCTTTGGAACATGGGTGAGGGGAGTATTCGAAATTCGAAGGCACCTCAAATTGATCAACCTTGTTATGCCCTTTGGAAGTTCATGCAGTGATTCACACTCTGACAGATTTAAAGTTTGCAGGTTTACAAAACACTCAATGGATTCAGGAAGGTTTCTAATCTTTGTTCCATCAAGATCCAAGTATTTTAGATGTAACAATTTCATTAGAGATTCTGGGAGACTATCTATGCATGTATCACACAAATTCAAGACTCTGAGACGCTTTAAACTTTCAAATACATGATCTTCTATTCGCTTGATTTGAGGGCAATTAACCTGGTGTAGGGTTCTTAAACACTTTTGCTCTATTATCACGTTGGGAAGAGGTAACACATCACCTTGGTTTGAGATGGACAAACGACGAACCTTTGTCAAAGAATTTGTACTTGTGCATTGAACATCATTAATGATAATACCTTCCTCTTCCATCAGTTTTTCCCCAAAAGATCTTAAAACATCATGCATAACAAATACTCTACTATCGAAAAAACTATTCAAAATTTCTTGCAATAAGATCTATTGCAGGTAAAGTTAAAAACATTGACTCCTCATGGGTTTTCCAAATCTTGGCCAAAAAGGTTTTCCTTGACCTAATGACAGATCAAGTCTGCTACCTGGCATCATTTTATTGATAGTAGTTTTCTGCTACATCTTCCATCAAACTATTTGATTGCTCAATCACAAACCCTTCAGCCAACCACAATCTGATTAAATCCGATTTATATGATATGCCACGGTAGAAAGCACAACTAAGAAAACATTGTTTGAGGTGGCTAGGTAAATCCTCATAGCTCGTGTACAAAGCCTTTGATAGTTCATCTTCAGTCTCTTTCATAAAACATGAATCGATTTCAACAAATTTTTTCCACTCTGTCTTAGTCCTTTCCTTGTGGAATAAAACACCTGCCATCACTTTAATTGCCAAAGGAAGACCATCACATTTTCTAACAATTTCCATACCAACTTCTTTTAATTCAGAAATTATTACATCCTCCTCATCTCCAAAAACAATCTTTCGTAATAATTCCCAACCACTGTTTTCGTCCATTTTCTCAACATGGTGGACAAAATCTGCTCTCGTTTCCTTTGCCACATCTTCATTCCTAGTGGTAAATAAGATAGCAGTCCTACAGGAACCATTCAAAATGGGATTTCTGATCAAATCTCTCCATACACTTGTGCTCCATATATCATCCAGCACAAGAAGCAAACTTTCTGAAAGAAGAGGAACAATTCTGCCTTCAACTTCTTCTCTACTTTGAACTCCATCATCGTTTCCTCCTACACCTCTGAGTATCTGTTTCAGTAGCTCAATCTGAGAGTAATCCTTGGATACATGTAACCACACTCTTTTTGGAAAGTATTTTTTCATTATTTCATCGTTAAATATTTTTTGTGCTAAAGTGGTCTTGCCTATTCCACCCATCCCAGAAATTCCCAACACGCTACATTTATTTTTGCTATGCTCTATCTCGAAATTAAGTTTTGGGCAGCATCTACAATTTGTGTCCCTACAATATCTGTCGCCACATGTATGGGAAGAGGTAGGAGATGACATTTTTACTGGATTATCTTGGAGGCCTTCAGTTATGTGCTCGAATAATCTAGGCACAACACGACTGTCCTCTTTTATTTCATCAAGTCTATCATTAACTTTTTTTATTTGATTCCAAATGTTTCTGCTGAACTTAGAAACATTTTCATTAGGAGATGACATCTGGTAAGATGAAAGCAAACGGACCCTAGAGCGTACCCATGAAGAAGCAGATGGTTGAGCTTCTAATAATCTTCCACCTTCAACCATGCAAAGATCAAGAATGTCTTCTGCATCATACATGATGTCTTTTAATTCCTTCACCCAATTGTTGATCGCAGAATCTCTCTGTCTTCTTTTTTCTGCATCTTGAATATAGATTCGGATTCTTGATAATTTTCTATGAAGTCTCTCAATTTCTTCTTTAACCCCGAGCACTTTACATATCTCTCCCTCGATAAAATTAGATAATTTGCGAAGGTATCTTGAAACAAAAAACTCTAGGACCACTGCCATTTCTTGAGATGAATGAATCAACTGCTCAAAACCATATCAGAATTTGTACTACAATACTTGCTACTTATGCTTGCATTCATATCAACTTTTGTTTACCCTTTGAGAAAAAGAGTGCAAATTAATTGTGAAGATGCAACAAGAATACTTGTTAAGATATAAACATCTTAAATGGCTTTTATACTAAAAAAAAATATCAAGAAGAATTTATGAGGGAAAAATCACGTTGAATTGAGAAAAAATTATAAGAATATACGAAGGATGTAAAAGAATTTTTTTTAAAAAAATGTTATAAATATTTTTTACATTCATAAAGAGTTGGGATAGTAGCTAGCCAAATTTGGACAACAATAACTAGTTAACGAAATATTATTGACCGAATAAAATTAGGGGTGTAGTTGGAATTAATCAAGCTTGGAGGGCCTTTTTGTAAAAAGCCAAATCTATTAAACCTAGCCCTAAGGCTGCGTTTGGTAGGGGGTAATGTAATCGAGTCTGTAATGTAATCAAGTTTGTAATGTAATGTAATTTAATATTAATTACATTACTATGCTTGGTAACGAGTTGTATGTAATCTTTGAAAATCATAGGCTGCGTTTGGTGAGAGATAATTCATCCTGTAATGTAATCAAAGATTGGCGGCTGACGACCGACAACGACGACCGACGACCACGACGAAGGCCGGCCGACCGGCGACAGGCGAAGGCCGGCCGGCGACACCATGGTCGCGGAGGGTTCTGCCGATAGGTTTCAGGAATATAGGGTAGGGAATGTAATCGGATTACATGGTTTTAGTTTTGTAATCGAGATTACAAATCTTGAACCACTTTTGTAATCGAGATTCCATTATATTACAATTTTAAAATTATTCCAAACAAAGGAATCCAACTTGTAATGTAATCTTGATTATATTACAGGATGGATTACCCCCTACCAAACGCAGCCTAAACTTCTCTCGAATCAGTTCCCTCTTCTCCCCTTCGTCTCTGCCCGACGACGCAACCAGCGGCGCGCCGCCTGCTGCCGCCGCGCCGCTCGCTACCGAGACTTCCCTTCTTCTTCTTCTTCTTCGTCTCCTACGCCGCAGCAGTTTCTTGATTGTGTTGCTGCCTTGCGCGAGTTGCCGACGCTGCCCACTGACCAGCCAACGCCGAGCGTCGGCGATCGTCCTTCCCCACTCACGAGCCTTTCCTTCCTTGGCCGTTATCGTTCCCTCGTCGTGGGCACTGGCTCTGCTGTGTGCCGAAGTGAAACTTGGGGATCCCTGTCGGCCTTCACAGTAGTAAGATTTTGATTAGAGTTTGGTTTTGTTTGGAATTTGTTGAAGATTGTAGTTTTGCCATGGGTTATAGATAGATTTTGAACCTTAATCTGTGTTACGGGGTGATGCCATGAGCTTCTGGTGCTTGCACCAGTAGAATGATTTGGAGATGGGCTCTTGGGTATTCAACTCTATTTGGATTTGGTGGTAAGCTATAGCATTTGGGTTGGAATGAATTCTGATTTAAAAGAGTTTTTAAAGCTGTTCTGTATTGGTTTGAATGTGTAACTTACTTCCCTTGGCTTTGAAACATCCGACGTGAGTCGTTAGATGCATTTGTTGTGGAAAGTTGAATGTAGGATTACATCTGTTGAAGTTAGTTTGGAATGTGATAGATGTTGGCTATGAATATATAGTTATGGATGTTCGGATGCGAGTTTGAGGTTCTGTGTGAGCTGTATCTTTCAATAACATTTTAACACCTCTGAAAAAATCGAAATAAACGATAGATAACATATTTAAACTACTTATAATCTCATAAATCCATAAGAACTAAAATGAGTGAAATTGAAGCTCTCTAGGTCCATCAATAGGTTTTGGTCAAAACTCACTGATAGACTTAGAAAACTTCGATTGCACTTATTTTTGTTCATGTGGATTTCTTAAATTGTAAGAAGTTCAAATATGTTATCCATCATTTATTTCAATTTTTCCGGAGGTGTTAAAATATTATTAAAATAATTAGCCAAAATCCTATATTAGATGTGATACGTGGGCCTGATATGATCCAATATTAGGTTCACGTTCGACCTGATATTGAATCATATCAAGACCAATGTGGGGTTTTTGGTCGATTCTTCAGTTTAAACTCATTGATAGACCTAGAGAACTCCAATTGCACTCATTTCAGTTCCTGTGAATTCTTGAGATTGCAAGGAGTTTAAATATTCTATCCATTATTTATTTAAGATGTCCGGAGATGTTAAAGTGAAATAAGAAAGAATTGATAAAAAATTGATTTTTATCGATTATTTCTTATTTCATTTTAACATCTTCAGACACCCAAATAAATAATGGTTAGAATATTTGAACTCTTTGCAACCTCAAGAATACACAGGATCTAAAATAGGACATTATAAGAGCTCTTTAGATCTATCAATGGATTTAAACCAAAAATCGATAAAAAAACCCATATTAGGCCTGATATGATTCCATATCAGGCCCAATGAGGGCTTGATATTGAATTATATTAGGCCCACGTATCAAGCCAAAAGTGAATTTTTTATCGATTCTTTTTATTTCATTTTAACATCTTCGAATAACGAAACAAATAATAGATTGCATATTTGAACTCCTTGTAATCTCAGAAATCTACAGGAACCAAAATGGATACAATCGAAGCTCTTTAGGTCCATCAACGAGTTTAAATCGAAGAATCGACAAAAAATCCACGTTGTGCCTGATATGGATTTCATATCAGACCCAACATAGGTTTTTTGTCGATTCTTCGATTTAAACCCGTTATTGGACCTATATAGCTCTGATTTAACCTATTTCGGTTCACCTATAATTATTTATACATACATGCATGCATAAAGAGAGGGGCAAAGAAAGAGAGAGGAGGAAAGAGAATAGAAGAGAGAGAAAAAAACAAAAAAATAAATTTGACAGGAGGGATAAATAGAAAAAATATAAACTTAAGTACACTCTTTAGTAAATCTCAAAGTTATGTATATTTTTTGATAAATTCAGAAATTCAAGTATACCTTTTCGTAAATTGCCGAAGATAAGATATGTAGAGTTTGATAATTCTCAAATAAATCTATAAAAAAAACTTAAGTCCAACTTTTTCTAACTTCCTTTCTTTGATTTTCTTAATAAATAAAATTATTTTTTATAAATTTATATTTATATTTTTTAATAGACACAGTTAATAAATTTACGTTTTTTACCCCAGAGCGAACATAAGTTTTTAAATTGATCAAAAGACGCATACTATAATCATATTTATCAAAGAACATATTTAATTATATGCTTTTCCTATTCTACCCCTTCTGAAAAAATCAACTCTTTCTCTGCTATTTTTTTTCTCATCTCTTTCCTCTCCTCTCTTCTCTTTCACTTCTCTTTTGCATGCATGCATGCATAACATGGGCCCCATAACGTTTTGGGTTTAACTAAGCCTTCGGCCTGATATAATACATATCAGGCCCACGTTGGGCTTGATATGCACCCATATTAGACTCAACGTGAGTCTGATATGAAACCATATCTAGTTTACGTTGAGTTGATTCTTTCGATAATATTTTAACATTTCTAGAAAAGTTAAAATAAATAATGAACAGATTGGACTCCCTGAAATCTCATAAAATCATATGACCTGAAATGGGTTTAATCGGACTTGTATAGGTTCATTAGTGAGTTTCGGTCAAAACCCATTGATCTTCCTAGAGACTTCAGATTGCAACTATTTCAGTTCTTGTAGATTTATGAAATTGTAACGAATTCAACGGTGTCATCTATTGCTTATTTCGACTTCTCTAGAGATGTTAAAATATTATCTAAACATCAGCCCAATGTGGGTCTGATATAGAACCATATCAGGACTACGTTGGCTTGATTTTGGATAATATTTTAACACATTTGGAGAAATCGAAATAAGTACATAATAGATAATACTGTTGGACTCTTTGCAACCCCATAAATCCATAAGATTTGACATGGGTCCAATTAGACTCGTATATATAGGTTCATAAGTGGATTTCGATCAAAACCCACTAATCTATCTAGAGACCTCAGATTGTAACCATTTAAGGTCTTGTGGATTGATGAGAACATTAAGGGGTTTAATGGTGTCGTTCATTATTTATTTTAGCTTCGCTAAAAGTGTTAAAATATTATCAAAAGAATCAACCCAATATGGGCCTGATATGGTGTGTGCATATCAAGTCCACGGTTCATATTAGGCCTAAAGCTCAGCTAAACCCTAAACGTTATGGAGCCTACGTTATACATGCATGCATACAAAAGAGAAAAGAAAGAGAGAGCAAGGGAGAAAAAAACAAGCAAAAAAAAAGTTGGTTTTATTAGAAGAGGTTAGAATAAAAACACATAATTAAATATGCTCTTTGATAAATATAAAAATAATATACACCTTTTAATCAATTTGAAAACCTACTTGCACCTTTAGTAATTCCTTCTGCGATTCTCTAGTTGAATTTTTTATTTATAAATTTAAATAAAAACTATTGATGTATGAACATGGTCATATATTAATTTATAAAATTAATAATTTATCAATTTTAAATTTTAAAGATAATAATTAAAAGGGTGTCCTTCTTATTTAATCTATTCAAAAATATTTACATTATAATAGTTATATTTTATTACTGCTATAATATAATTTGACATATTCATTTAATATTCATATTATAGCAGCTACGAATCATAATTCATAATTGCTATAACTTAAATTTGTTCATTGAACATTCACGTTATTGTAAGTACCCCTAATAAGTTTTGATGTGATCAACCAAGTTATGTTAGGTCATGTGGTATTTTGATCCTTGTGTCTAAGTGTGTAGAAGCTTAGGAGCGCAGAAAGTCGAGCGGAAGACGCAACGGTCTAGAAGGATGGCACGGGAAAGGAACCGTCGGGCTCGGTGCATCCGAGAGACATGGAGGTCTGCGGAAGAGTACGCCGGTGGAGCGAGAATGATGCACGTGACGTCTGAGGGATGAGAAGCTGGGGGAAGCACGCTCGAGGAAAAGGTCGGAGGAGAGTTCAGGTGAGCTTAACTCTAGAAGGCCTGAAAATTATCCAAGAAGACCCACTGGAGACTGGACAGCAAGGAGTTGACCAAAGTCACTCAGGCACCCGTATACTTTAGAGCGCCCGAGAATGAGGGCACCCCTATGCACTTGAGCGCCCTTATTCTCGGGCGCCCCAGTGTAAACAGGTGTCCGAGAAGTGATTTCTATTCAAAGTTAGTCATTTACAAATATTGCGAAGCGAATAACCCATATGCCACGTGTCAGGTGCCCCTAAGCTCTTAGGTGCCCGAGTAGGGTCATGTCAACATTCGGATAGACTTGACTAGAGTTATAAATAGGCCTCTAGAGCTCAATTCCAAACAGCAATCTACTATACACGAATTTCTTACTTAGTTTACATTTTCTCTCTGAGATTTTTATTGTGTAAGAGGCTTCTCCGCCCTCAAGGAGTTCATTGGAGTTTGCACTATATTTACCTTGATTAGCAACCACCCAGGTTGGAACCAAGTAATTTGTTTATGCCTCTTTTCTTTTTCTGTGTTATTTCATTTTGATGTTATCGATTTGCATGTGAACTAACTTCCATCTTTGTTAGAAAGAATAAAAAATTAAGTTTTATTTTCAGGGGCAATTCATCCCCCTCTTGTCGATCGCACGATCACTGTCAATTGGTATCATAGTCAAGGCGCTCCAGAAATACTAACTATCATGTGAAGCAAAGTATAAAATGATCGAACCAGTCATCTACCCATCAAAGTTTGAGGGGGAATTTGCGTTTTGGAAATGCAAAATGGAGGTATTTTTCAAAACAGACTATTCCGGAAAGAGTCAACGTGGACGACCAGTCACCAGTGTCCAGCCCACGGGGATGATGACGAAAGAAAAGGAGATCCCACCCTGCGAGATCAACACGAGTGTTAATGGGAACATGCCGGATATTTTCCTGCGGAGCCCACTCCGACGCTTAAGTCAACACCCAAGTCGCTTGTCGAAAGAGGATCAAGGAGAAAGTTGAGAGTTCAGAGAGTGTAACCCCTTTACCTGGGGGTTAGAGTACCTTATATACCTATAGGTTTAGTCGCACGTATCTCCACGTTCTGTGCTTGTCGGTTACCTGATAGCTCTTAGGTAATGGCTCCCACAATTATTGAGCCTTAATTATTGCATATAAAGGACAATAATTATCCGCCACCTTTCATGAACAAGAAAGGGTAACAGGTATTGGAGTTGGCCTATCGGATCTATGAATTTTTGGGCTCCGCTTTCCCGAGGGGGTCTTAGGAGATTTCGTCTCCCGGAAGGGCCTCGGGAGCCTATCTTCCCGAGGAGGTCTTGGGAGTCTGCCTTCTCGAGGTGGTTTCGGGAGTCTGCCTTCCCAAGATAGTCTCGGGAGTCTACCTTCCCGAGGGTGTCTCGGGAGTCCGAGAGAGTCGTTCAGACTCGGTGGACCTAGACACATAACTTCCTTGTTCCACGTGTCAGCCTGGGGATACTCAACCCCATCACAAGTCCCTCCTTTCGAGTATAATCGAAGAAAGTATGGTTGACTGATTATACTAGTGGTGCAACGAAGAGCAGCTAGGCAGTGATGGGTCCATATATCCATTACTACTTCATTGGCGGCTTGTCGGGTCCGAGGAATCGAAACATTCGTCCTTTGGTCCGAGGCAATCCCTTTGAATTAGTTTTCCAAAAAGGCTTCTGCGAACTTCGAGGTATGACAATGATAGCTGTCTATCATCCATTAAGAGTGCATGGGGTCTCTTAATGGCGCCAAAACCTCGTCGCGAATGCGCATCTGCCACGTGCTAATACTTCTCTCCTTGCAATCTTCTGCTGATATGAGATGCAGGACCGTATCAAATGGCAGTCTCGAAAGCGGTGATGCCTCGAGATGGATGTTCATCACCGTCCACGTGTCTTGCCCCCATTATACGCACGAGGGCGGCTTCTTCCCTATAAAAAGGGGAGGCGGCATCGTCGATTAACAGCGTTTGTGGGTGTCGTCCTTGTCTTCTCTTTCTAAGGATCCTTTCCCACGCGTAAGTCCTCTTCTTTGTCTTCACCTTCATCCTTAGAAGCCATGGTTAAGAAGGGCAAGAAGGATCAAGGTAGGAAGGGGACCCCAGAGAAGGGATACCAACCAGAGTGGTATGATTCCACTTCTTCTAGGGTTAGACCGGAAACCCTTTGAGCTACCTGTGAGGCCTACGACATTCTGGCCGAGATGGAGGTAGAAGTCCCTATGGTGGACCAGTCACCCATAGAACCCCCCTAGAATTCTTTACCTTCTTCCTAGGACAGGTAGAGTTAGGGTTTCGTTTCCCTCTCCCCCCTTTCTTCATGAGCATTTCCTCGTATTTTGACATTCCCCTCCATCAGATGGCTCCCAACGCCTTCACCCAGATGGGCGGGGTGTTTATCATCTTCAAACTTTTTCACATCCCCCTGACTCTCATTTCTTCCATTTTTTCTTCGTTTCGACTAACTCGTGAGGGGCATTTAGTTTTACGGCGCGCCCTAGCCATAGGTTCTTAGGCAGGTTTCCTTCTTCTCACAAGGGATGGAAGGAACACTTTTTCTTTATTCACTTGCCTCAACGTCCCTTCTACTCCATTCGTTGGAGGGAAAACTTGCCCACCCCTCCGGAGCTAGGGGACTTCCAACAAAACCCAGGCTATCAGCGTGCCAAGAGCCTCCTGTCTGGCATGGAATTTAGCGGCCCCAGGCTAGTACAGAGTGAGGAACTCATGTACCGAGTAGTGCTCAGCCTAAAAGTCATCAGCATAAGCCCCAACCTCGGTAAGTTTATCTTTTTTATAAATGTCTGTTAATTCTAACTGATGTTCCATTGCTTGTTTATTGCAAAGGATATCATGTTATCGAGGGTGATGAATCAGCTCATCAAGTGGGATGAAGCCAATAAGCAGGCCTTGGCCCCTCCCTCGGCCCTTCCTACCACACCAACTGACTCGGCCGAGGCTTCGGAAGAGGCTACGGGGTCATCCGGCGAGCACGCAGTGCCGGAGCAAACAGAGGCACCAGCAGTGCTAGAGCCAACCACCGACCAAGGGGCCCTGGAGCTGCCTGGCGTCCAGGAGGTCGACCTGCCTCTCGTCATCATTGAGACATGAGTAAATAAGGAAAAGTCAGCGCCTCCAGCCGACACCCAGCTTCCTAGATCCTCAGGGAGGCCAAAGAGGAAACACCTTGACAAACGCTCGTCGAAATGGAAAAGGTTGCGACGTTTTGACCCCCACAAACTCCCCTCCATCCCTGAGGAGGGTATATCGATATCCGATGATGAGGACACCATCCTCCTGTCTCATCATTTCAATCCGACAACCACTCCAGAGACAGGAGGTTATGTTGGTGCAGGAAGCACCAGATCGAACCTTGTTTTGATATTGGCAAAGGATTCAAAGTTAAGGGTTGTTTGGTATCTAACAATGTTGCTTGAGAGTGCAGGAAACAAAGTCCTAGCGAAGGGCTGCTAGGCACCTGACGATGGGCTGTCAGGAAACCAAGCCCTGGCGAAGGGTTGCTGGGCAAAAACCAAGTCCTGGCGAAGGGCTGCTAGGCGAAAACCAAGTCCTGGCGAAGGGCTGCTAGGCGAAAACCAAGTCCTGGCGAAGGGCTGCTAGGCAAAAACCAAGACCTGGCGAAGGGCTGCCGGGCAAAAGTCCAACTGGAGGATCCGGTTGGCACCAGGTAAATTCTCCCGAGAGGAGTAGGTGAGGACGCGTTCCCCTTGAGGGAACATTAGGCGTCGGTTCAACCTAGGGCTCCATTTTGGAGACCAAAGTCAGAACCAAGACAGCTGAGGCTGTATAACCTATTATTTTATTGTTTTATTGTGTTTTGGACTAACCCTGGATGCAGGACCGAAGGAACGAGTGTCTGCAGCTCAGAGTGCCTCAAAGGAGTGAGGCAACAGCTGACCAGGGCGCCCGGAGTGTCCCGGGCGCCCCCATGGTGAACACAAAACACAACAAGACAAGAAGGACTTCGACAGTACATACCCAGGGCGCCCCCGCTGTCCCGGGCGCCCCCATTGCAAACCAACTCTGCCGCGTCTGCGCTACACACCCAGGGCGCCCCCGCTGTCCCGGGCGCCCCCAGCCAGACTTGCCGAGGAGACCTCAGCGCTGCGGATAAGAGCTGGCCGAGTCAACCTGGGCGCCCCCAGCGTCCAGGGCGCCCCGTCAAAGGGTTATCCCGAGTTCTTAGGGATAAACCCTTGACCGCGCCTTTTGGGGATCAAGCGCCACGTGGGGGGGCGCCCCCGTCGACCAGGGCGCCCCCAGGCCCTATATAAAGGGCCCTCGACCTCCTTCTTCAGAGCATCAATTACCGCTTTCATTCAACACATCCAAACTCTCTGACGACCGCGCTCTGCTCCAGGAACTTCCTGACTCAAGTCCGAAGCGCCGTCGACCTCCCGCTGCACCGAAACTCGAGCCTACCCCGGGAGTTGGTAAATACAGAAGTGTAATCTTTCTTATTGCAATTTGTATTTCTCTTCTATACTCATTCTACGCATTATAGAATTGCCCAAAGTAAACGGTCAACGACCGTGGGCCTTGGAGTAGGAGTCGACCCAGGCTCCGAACCAAGTAAAACGACCTTGTTAGCGTTGTGTTGCTTTGTCTCTATTTCCGCCGCACACTTACTCTTTTATTTAATCCGAACGATTTGCGACATTCACCCCCCCTCTATCACATCTCTCAATCCAACAGGTTAGACCATCAGCACTGTTAAGATGTATACTAAAAGTCTTGCTTTTATATAAACATCCACATTTTGAAAAATAATCACATGATCACTGTTTGCATATTTATATTTGTTATTTATGTATATATTATCTAATATTTTACATTGCAGATAACATGGTATGTGGTGTCACACAAAAGATCATGTTATCAGTCCCTTATAGAGTATCAGTCCCTTATGGTATGTGGACAAACCATCGGGATGGTTGTAGTGTAATTTGGTATTGGTTTATCTTGACCATAGAATTACACTAGTATACTTTGTCTGTATTGAGCAGGACCAGTATAGAGGTGATTTAATTTATACTGACTTTATAATTGAATCAGACCACAGATATTATGGAGTGCATACTCTTAATCCCGATATAATAACGGGCACATGTACTTAATATTTATTTCTTTGATTTACCAATGGACGAGATTTATTTGTTAAATCGATAGGCCCGGTAAGTTGGGAAATAATATTATTTACATGGTGTGTTGTTGATTATAGAAGGAAACTGTGTCCTGGTGAGTCGGGTTGATGATGTCCCCTTGAGGAGCTCATAAAGTTCATCATGTTAAATCCTACAGGTAGACTTGGTCCGACATAATAATAAGATTGAGTGGTACTACTCAAGGAGTTAGATGTTAATTAATTAAATTATTAGTAATTTAATTAATTAACGGACATTCGATATCTTAAACATGGGGAGTTCATGTACTCATAATATGTGGAGCCCATATTTAAATATGGGAGTTGGTGAGGTAGATCAATGATGACCCTCTAGTGGAATGGATCATCATTAATGGATCGGGCCTTGATCTATTGGTTGGCCAAGATCCAACTCCTCCTCATGGTTCCTATTGTAGCCCTATATATACTCATGGAGTCATGAGACCAATGCATCCAATTGATCATCCAACCCAAAGCCTCTCCTCTCCTCCTCTCTCTCGCTTCTCTCTCCTAGGTCACGCCGGCGGTAGAAGGAGAAGGAAGAACCTTGGTTTTTCCTCTCCTTCTCTTCTTCTCTTCCTTTCTTCTTTGTGGTCGACGATCACTAGACAGGGAGAAGACTTCTCCTCTTTTGTGGCGTGCGGCAACAAGGGAAGAAGAAGGGCACGTCGGCAGGTAAGGAAGAGATCACTTCCTTGGTGGTGCTCGGCGCCGCGTGCTTGGAAGAAGGGAAGAGGAGTTTTTGTTCTTCCTTGTGGAGCTTGGCACCGCAAGATAGGAAGACAAGGAGGAGGTCGGTTAGGGTTCAAGTGAAGGAGAAGAACTCTTCCCTTCTCCTTCATCTTCTTCTTAATCCTTGAGGTGGTCGGCGGCAACAACCCTAGGGCCTAGGGTTTTCGGCGCAAAAAGAAGAGAAGTAGTTGGTGGCTTTGGTGACTTCGGTTCTTGGTAGATGGTCGTCCACACGACTTCCAAGAAGAGGTGGGGTAATACAGTAGAAGATCACGAGGTAAACGGGAACGTATATCTTCTTTCATGGGTCCTTTGATCTTGTTTATTATTCTATGTTAATTGTTGATTATTGTTCACTATTTTATGTTGATAATAATCTTGGACCCCGATGATAAACACAAAAATTGATGATCCACTCATCGTCTATTCCACGGCTAATTGGTTGGACGAGATTGATTGCTAGAACAACACGTTTGTTCAAGTGGTCGCTCGAATCTGTTAGCACGATGATGAGACGGCCGTTTGGGAGATTGTTCTCCATTCGGATTAAAAATTTTAATCCATGGACATGGAGAGGTTTTCCATGCGCGACCCGGAATCTCCTCGGAACCCAACAATTAGTATCAGAGTCAATGGTTTCCGATTTTGTGTGTTTTGGATTCGATTACATTTTTGCACTTATCATATATTTTATTTTGCCGAATAATAGTAGGATGTGCGTAGGCTAACTCTTTTGTTACAGGCACGAGATCCGACTATTATGGCTAAATATGTGTGTATGTGATTGTGTGTGCATGTGTGTAATATTATTTGAATCCTCGGGGTTGACGAGGCTAAATTTGGTATTTAATTTTTGTAATTAAATATGAAAATTATTTAGTCGTGCATTTTGATTTACTTTTGATCTAGATTTATTGTACACTCCTTTGTGGAGTATATGATCGATGGATGTAAATTAAAATAGCATTTTATCTCGGCTCGGAGAACCCCTTCATGGAGCTTGCGCATAGTCATAGGAGGTGGAGACAAGGTGGCAACACGACTGGAGGCATATTGGAGAACAAAAGACATAATAGTTGGAAAATTAGGTTTTCTTATTTATTGCTTTTCGTTTATATGCTTGTTGTATTTGCATGGTAAAATTCCTCAATTATAAATAACTAAGTGGGAGAGAGACTCTAAGAGTCCCATGACCTCCATTACTAATTTGACATGTGATGCCAACAAGCTTGCACGTTGGCTCTAAGTGCCTTCCTCCATATCGGATGAGCTTGTTCTGCGAATCACTAGGTCAGACATGATTATAGGAAATTATTTAGGAGCGTGTAATTTTCCCCATCGGATGACACATAATCCTAGATAATTGCCTTAGTATCGTGTAATGGTAAACACTTATGTGCAAATAATAGTATCCTCCCCATTGGAGTCATTGCTATTATTTGTAGGGTCGAAGAGGAACCAACTATTAATTTTATTTGTCAAAAAGTTAGGTTGACAAGATAGTAAAATTAATGGGTAAAACCTCCTCTTACAAATGTAGAATTCGTATACGTCCACACTATCGTGGCATGCGTCATTCTCGATATTTTGAGGTGTTGGTTGATTTTAAAATTTATTGTTTGAAGAATCAATATTTTTTGAAATCTAAAGTATGTGACCATTGTGATTCTCAAGTTTTTCAAAAATGACTTTCAACCCACTTGTTGTGCTATTAAAAGAAAATAAATTTACGAGCCCTAACTAAATAGTTTTGGAAACGGAACCTGGACATTGTCCTAACTGCTGAGGAGTACAAATTCATACTTTTCGAGTTCTATCCTGAAAAATATAGCGAGAATTCTGATGAAGAGGAGAAAGAACGATATAAGAAGTGGATTAAAGAAGATGAGATGACGCGGTGTTACATTTTGACTTCTATGTCAAATGTATTGCAACATCAGCATCAGGCTTTTTTCACTGCTTATGGCAAGCGAGTGGTGCCCACAAAGCTCCGCTTGAGGCTTGATCACCTAAGCAAGAAACATAAAGCAGCATCGAAGGCGACTTCACAATCATTCCCTCTGGTGCAATTCAGGGAGGTCCCTGCCGAGGGACGTTCTCCTGAGGAAGTCTCTAGCTCTAACGAGGGCGTCCCAGTCCCCTCCATTGTACCTCCTGGAACACCAACCGTCCAGCGTCTCCCCGAGCCAAGTGACTCCTCCTCACTAAGCTGAGGCGATGTCCCGATGAGACATGGAGTCTTGGGAGGAGATGTCTTGCGCACCTCGGCCAGGCCTCTAACCAACCTCCACGAGTCCCTCATGAAGGTAAGGGCTCCTACTTTCTTAAATTATCTTGATTCCTGTTTTCTAACCCCTATACACTGTGACAGGCTACTCAAGACTACTTTACTGCTGGTCACCATTTATATTCCTAGAGAGAGGTTGAGCCCCTGACACGCAGGACACTTATGGAGGAGGTCGAGGCCTATCATGCCCATTGAGGGGGTCTTCTGCAAGCAGAGGTCAGCAGAACTCTTCGGGTGAAAGTAGAGCATCAGCTGGAATTTCTATTGGCCTTAGAGTCAGCTCTGCATGGCTCTCGCCATAGGGTGCGCTTGATGTCAGAGAGGGTCATTGCCCTCTCAAACGACTTGCGCGCCCTGACCCAAGAGCGGGATCAACTTCAGACCAAGGAGAATAAACTGGCTGGGGAATCCAACTCCTAGAGACCTCGATGGAAGCTCTAAATGAGCGAATAAAAGACCAAGTGCACCAGCTAGCCCAGAAAGAATCGGTGATCAAGGCGGCAGTTGATCACATGACCGACCTCCAGGAGGATGTTACCCAGGCCCAATCAGAAGTCTCGGCCACCTCAAAGAGGCTCAAAGAGGCCCTGGAAGACAATGGCAAACTGTCCTCTGAGGTGGCTCAGCTGAGAATCGCCAAGGAGGAAGCCAAGGCTGAACTGCAAAACTCCAAGGCTGAAGAGGCATCCTGGCCAAGAGAGACTGAGGCAGTGTTCAAGGCCAGGTTCCTGGAGTCCGATGAGTTCAGCGATATTCTGGCCAGGCAGGTCCTGAAGCACCTAAAGCAGGGCTTCAATGACTCCATCAACCAGCTCTAGAAGGCCCAATTATTGAAGTCGGGCGCCGACCTGAGTTTCCTGAAGATAAGGAGTTATAGGAGCTTTTTCCCAAACTCGTACTATGTATTTTTTTTGTTTTATCATTTGTCTTCCTTTCTTCCCTGAACTTGTAACATACTCATCTGTTTGGAATGAAAGGAATTTTGCATGATTTTGTTTTAAGTCTACTTGTAGATATCTTGCTCTGGAATGCCTGTACTCATCTCTCTTGTACTCATCTCTCTGGTCCCATGTTATTTTGTGAAGGTGCATCCATGCTTGAACGGTTGGCAACTGTACCCTGAGTTGGCATTCTGTTACCTCCAGCAAGGGACCAAGATGTTGTAGCCCCAAGGAGACGACTTCAACTTCCGTGGCCATAAGACAGACCGGGACCATGAAGGAGAGCCCGGACAAAGGAGCAGTCTCCTTTGCGCAGTCTAATAATTCCTTCCATGTACACTTTGTGATAGGGGATCTCTGGAAATAATTAACCATCCTGGTTGCCTCCACTGTCTGATGGCATTCTTTTATATCTGGTCCCCTAGATGCTAGCTTCCTCCCCCTCCTGTATCCCGCCAAACTATCCTTAAGTTAGTGGTCAGAGTTAGTAGGGCTAGGTTGGTCCCTGGTCGGGCATTCACAGTTCCATGACCAGGCCTACTCACCTCGGGCATCCGTAGCACCGCGAGGTAGTAGGGTTTAATCAGCTCCTGGTTGGGCATTCGCAGCACCGCGACCAGGCCTACTCACCTTGGGCATCCGTAGCACCGTGAGGTAGTAGGGTTTTATCATCTCCTGGTCTGGCATCCGCAGCACCGCGACCAGGCTTACTCACCTCGGGCATCCACATCCCCGTGAGGTAGTAGGGTTTAAGCAGCTTCTGGTCAGCCATCTGCAGCACCACGACCAGACCTACTCACTTCGGGCATCCGTAGCACCACGAGGTAGTAGAGTTTTAGTAGGCAAGTACTCAGAGTCCTTTAAGAGACATCTCATTTGCTTCTTTGATTACTAAAACTGCAAGGCAGTGCCAACAAGAATACAAATACATTTGGACAACTCAAAATTTCACCGAGTACAATAGGATCGGAGATGATTGGCATGTTATGGTCTCTCCAGCCTCTTGCCTTTGTCATCCTCCAGATAATAGCTGCCTCCTGTGAGCTTTCTGGTGATAATGTAGGGTCCACCCCACTGCGGCTCTAGCTTTCCGAGATCACCGACAGGCTTGATCCTCTTCTAGACTTTGTCTCCGACTTCAAAGCTACGTGCAATCACACGATAGTTGTATGCTTGTTACATATGCTGCCTATAGGCTACTAACCGAGCGACTGCTTTGTCTCGCATCTCTGCAACCATGTCCAGGTCGATCAGCTGCTCTTGATCATTGTCCTCTTTATTACAATGCTACCGCCGGGCGGACTCCTCACCTACTTGTAGGGATCTATAGGCAAAAATATTCATAAATCGCAGCGGAAATAAGAGATCCCACGAGCGATCCATGCGAAAGAAAACTCATACAAAGTTAATTTATAAATTCCTATCGTATAGGTATACCTTTGACGCATGCCCTTCGCTTATCCAGCTTGTCCGAGGTATGTCGGATCTCTTGCATATTCAAGTGTCCATGCCTCTATGCATATTCACACAAACATGATCTCTCAAGCTTCGGAGAAGAATCACCTTTGTGGTGCTAGCCACAAGAGGAGATTCACAAAGAAAGAAGGAGAGGGAGAAGAGGGATTTTGGCCAAGAGAAGGAAGGGAAGGAAGAATGACCAGTTCATCATCCAAATATCAAGAAAAACTCTTTTATACTCATCCCAGGAATATGAAAAGCTTTTGTCTCTTTAGCTTCCCTCTATTAATGCTAATAAAAACCCACTTAGAGCACATTTTCTCATGTGGCTCTTCAACTTCTCTTCATCCAATGAAGAGAAACTTTTCGCCTTCCTCTATTATTAATTTATTAAATATTTTAATAAATTAATATCTCATTCAAATGTGATTGAGTCTAATCTAAATGAGTCAAACTCAAATTAGATCTCAATCCTATAATCCAATTGGATTCACTTGAGTCTAACTCAATTAATCCAATTTGGATTAAATCTTAGTCAAACTAAGATCAATTAATCTTCGAAGCATCGTGTCCTCCCAATAGGTTCTCGTAATGTTGGCAATATGTCTAAACCGCTTTAGATACATAAGCAATAAGCGGCATCTAACAATGCATCATTGCTACCCAAGTGACGAGAAAATCGAGATCCGACTTAACCTCCATGACTATGATAATATATATGACGTTGTCCTTCCATCCTTGATATCTAGATTGACCAATGAGGCATAGACCGTGTCATCCTCGATCAATCTTTGTGTTTCTTGATCCCTGAGTAGACTCACTCAAACAAATGAGCTCAATATCTCATATTGACTCATTTGAACATGGTCATGCATTTTAGTAGTCCTACTCAATCAAGGGGCCCACAAATATCACTCCCATTATATGGGAGGGATAGATCCCATCTACATCACTCACATCCCTCCCCATAATTCATTATATACCCAGTGATGACCTTTATAATCCACCCTGTTACGGGTGACGTTTGACGATACTAAAGTACATAATCCTTATGTAAGGAATCGTAGTGACTTCAGGTCTAAGGACTATTTATACTAATAGTTACATGAGAAAGTTTATGACACTCATATGACAATTTATGAAACTTTCCCATGGTGGGTCAATTTAGTACACATTCTCTAATGTATACTCATGTATCAACTTGATATCATATATCCATGACTTGTGAGCTTAAGTCATCAACTGACCTACATGCTAGCTCCATGCATTAATATTATCCTTGAATATTAATGCTTGACTAGTAATGATTTAGTATAGTGTTCTCTACATCATCTCACTATCAATTCAACCAATCGATATAATGTAGATATGAACCTACTACTCAAGGACATTATTATACTTAGTTATTTGGCACAAATATAAAGTATAATAACCAAACATGACTTTATTAATGATAGAATATGATACAAAAAGTCCCTAGTCAATCATCACATAATTAGTTCTAGGGCTCCTACTAACACTACTTCCACTGGGATCACGGCTTCAGCTCCATACACAAGTTGAAAGGGACTCTCACCTGTTCCTTCTCTTGGAGTGGTACGGTAGGACCATAGAATACTAGGGAGCTCTTCGACCCAGCTGCCTCCTACGTGATCCAGTTTTATCTTGAGCCCTCTGATGATCTCCTGGTTATCGACCTCATCTTGGCCATTACCTTGGGGGTATGCCACCGAAGTGAAGGCTTGTCGAATGCCCAATCCTTCGCACCATTCTTTGAGTTTGCGCCCTATAACCACCTTCCATTATCTGACACCAATCTGTGAGGGATGTCGTACCTGCAGACAATGTCATTCCACAGGATCCTCATCACTGTATCCTCCGTGATGTGTGCCAGAGGCTCAGCTTCTACCCATTTAGAAAAATAATCCAACTAGAACCAGCAAGAACTTCTTTTGTTGGGGTCCGATTGGAAATGGACCCACAATGTCCATTCCCCACTAATCGAATGGGCAGGATACTGTGGAGACTCGCAGCGGCTCAGTCAGTTGATGAGTTATATGCTGATGCCTCTAGAAGGTCTCGCATCTGGCCACGAACTTGAGGGTGTCGGCCTGCAGGGTTGGTCAAAAAGTACCTTGCCAAGATAATCTTCCTAGATAGAGACCTTCCCCCAATGTGGCTTCCACAGATGCCTTCATGCACTTCTCACATTACATAGTCGACTTTCTCTAGCTCGACACATTTGAGGAGTGGTTGAGCAAAGGCTCTCCTGTATAGTTGATCTCCGACTAGTGTGAATCTGGAAGCTCGGCGGTGGAATAATCAGATTCCCTGATCCTTGGTCGGCGTATTCCCACTACGTAGGAACTCCACATACGGATCTCTCCAATCAGCTATGGTCTGGCCTTCAGCTTCCTCTTCAATCTGAGCTACTGCCTCTTCGATGGTACTAGGCTCGTCCAGCTTCCAAGCTGAGATGGAGCTAGCCAACTTGGCTAGTTCATCCATCTTGACATTGTTTGTTCGGGAAATCTTTTGCAGAGTAACCTCTATAAAAGAGAATTTCAACTGCTCATAAATGGCTACATACCTCTGCAAGCACTCACACTTTATTTCGAAGTCGCCCTTTATTTGCTGTACCACAAGCTGAGAGTCTGAATGCACAATGACCCGAGCAGCTCCCACATGCTTAAATGCTTGCAGCTCGGCTAGGATCGCCTCGTATTCAGCTTCATTGTTGGTGGCCCGGAAGTGGAGTCGGATAGATAAATGCAACGTATCTACCCGGGGGGAAACCATTAGCACTCCGACCCCGCTGTGATTGTTGTTGGAGGACCCATCGACATAGATCATCCAGACTCCTTCAGTTTCAGGCTCAAGGACAACTTTGAGCATGAAATCCGCAAGGGCCTATACCTTGATGGTAGTACGAGGCTGATACTCAATCCCGTATTCGCTCAGCTCTACGGTCCATTTGATCAGCTGAGTCGAGGCTTTTGGATTGGTGAGAACTCGTCCCAACGGGCTGTTGGTGAGAACCACAATTGGGTGTGCTAAGAAATATGGCCTGAGCCTCCGGGCCATTAAGACCAGAGCGTAGGCCAACTTCTCCATCATGGTGAAGTGTGTCTCTGCGTCCTTCAAGAGGTGTCCGAAGAAGTAGACCGGGTACTACACAGTGCCTTCTTCTTGGATAAGTGTAGAACCCACTGCTTGCTCAGCCACAGACAGGTAGACGAACAATGTCTCTCCTTCCACTGGCTTGTAAAGAACTGAGAGCTCGGTCAGGTAAGCTTTCAGATCTACGAACGCCTTCTCACACTGGTCGTCCCAGTCGAACTTGATTGCCTTTCTCAGAATCTTGAAGAAGGGCAAGGCCCGGTCAGCAGACTTGGAGATGAATCTGGATAAGGCTGTAATCCTGCCATTCAGCCTTTGTACCTCCTTAAAGTTGGGAGGAGAGGGCATATCGAGGATGGCCTTCACTTTTTCTGAATTGGCCTCGATCCCTCTCTCTGTCACCATGTAGCCGAGGAACCGGCCACTCTTTACTCCGAACAGACACTTGGCAGGGTTCAACTTCAGCCGATTGGCCCTCAGGGTGGCGAAGGTCTCTTCGAGGTCGGCTATCATATCCTTCCCCTTGTCTATCTTGACCAGGATGTCATCTACATAAACTTCAATATTCCTCCCGATTTGATGTCTGAAGACCTTGTCCATCATCCGCTGGTAAGTTGGTCAAGCGTTGCGTAATCCAAAAGGCATGACGTTATAGCAATATGTGCCCTCTACCGTCACAAAGTTGACCTTTTATTGGTCTTCCAGGGTGAGAGGAACTTGGTGATACCCCTGGTAGGTGTCCAACATGGAAATAAACTCACAACCAGAGGTGGAATCTACTAGTCTATCTATACGAGGCAAAGGGTAGCAGTCCTTAGAGCAGACTTTATTTAAATCTCGAAAGTCAATACACACCCGCCATTTACCCTCGGGCTTAGGGACAAGCACTACATTAGCTAACCAAGTTGGGAATTAGACATCTCTTATGTGACCAGCCTTCAGCTACTTGGCGACCCCCTCTCTGATAGCCTTATCTTGCTCGGGTGCGAAATGTCTCCGTCTTTGCTTCACCAGCCAAGCCCCGGAGGTCACATGCAAGCGATGCGTGGCCAAGGCTGGGGGGACTCCTTTGATACCCTCGGTATCCCACGTGAACACGTCTCGATGGTTCAGCAAGCAGTCGATCAGACGACTTCTCAAATCCAGCGGGAGATCAGCAGTAATCTTTGTAACTCCCTCTTTCTATTGAGGGTGTATCTGAACCTCTTCACTCTTGACCTCCCTCCGTTCTTATCTGGACCCTTCCTTCTCTCGAGGGTTGGCGAGGTCAATTTGTAGAGCTTCCTCAGCCTTCAGGTTCTTGCGGGCTTCAGATCTGACCTTCCCGCTATAACATCGTCGGGAAGCCAGTTGATCCCCCTTGACTTCGACTACTTGCTCACCCACCGAAAACTTGATCTTTTGGTGGTAGACTGAGACCACCGCCTGGAACACGCTAAGTGATGGGCATCTGAGGATGGCGTTGTAGGATGAGGGTGCATCCATGACCAAGAAAGGAGTCTTCCTCGTCCTCTCCAGTGTGTCATCTCCCAATGACAGGGATGGGGAGATCTGCCCTATTGGCTACACTCAGTATCCAGTGAAACCAAAGAGTGGAGTAGAGACTGGTCGTAGCTCATCCTCGTCGATCTGCATTTGGTACAAGGCTGTCTTGTACAGGATGTTTACAGAACTACCTGTATCCACGAAGACACGCTTAACTTCATAGTTGGCTATGCATGCGAGAATTACCAAGACATCCTCATGAGGGGTCTCCACGTCCTCCACGTCATCCGAGCCGAAGGAGATGACGGGGCCTCTTCGCTAGCCCTTGCTTGTTCCAATGGAGTAATTCTCCAGCCGCCGAGTATTGGCCTTCCTTGCCCGGTTCAAGTCCCCTCCGGTAGGACCTCCATAGATCACACCTACGTGGCCTGAAGGAGGGCCTCGCACAAGAGCCTTGCCCTTCCTGGGGTCTCACTCAAGGGAGAAAGATCGGCGAGGCACCACCTCCCGACTTCTCCCCCTGGACCGTGATCGAGACAGTTATCGGGCTCCTTCCTCTCCTGACGGCCGCTTGCGGGGAGACAGACTCCTTCACGGGGACCTTTGGTGATATCCCGCCTTCTTCCATCACTTCCAAGGCTTGTTTTCCGCTTCCTCTGCCATCCTTTTCTTTAAGGCGTGGCACTCTTCTGTGGAGTGCATGGTACTTCTGTGAAAATCATAGTACTTCTTCAGTGGCTCTGGTTCTCGGGTATCGACTGTTTCTACGAGCCTCCTCTTACTAGCCCAGTGATCCTTCCCCGACCGAGAGTCTTTCACTCGGACCAGTGCTGGTGGTTCCTTACTCTCCAACCAGACCATGATCTATGCAGGAGCCTCGGTGGGCTCTTTATGGCGGGCATGCTAAACTTCTTCGACATTAACATGCTTGACAGAGCAACCCAGCAAGTCGACAAAAACTGGTGGGCGGCTTCTTCACCAATGATCGGTAGAAGTCCCCTTCGAAGAGGCCCTGTGTGAAGGCGCTGACAAGGATCTCCAACGTTGCGGTTGGCACATCTTGCGCCACTCGATTGAACTTCTGTATATAATCCTTCAGAGGTTCTTTCGTCTTCTGCTTGAGGGCGAAAAGATTCAACGTTGTCTTATGATATCGACGACTGCTCGCCAAGTGATGCAAGAACGCGATTCTAAACTCCAGAAAAGAGTTTATGGAACCCTGCGGCAGTCTCTGGAACCATCTCTGAGCGGCTCCCGACAGAGTGTTCAAGAACACTCAGCATTTAACACCATCTGTGTACTGGTGCAAAAGGGTCGCGTTCTCGAATTTGCAGACGTGGTCCTCGGGATCTATCTTCCCATCGTAGTCGACAATTTCGGGCCCGCGAAACTGCTTCAGCATGGGATCTTCTACGATGTCCAGGGAGAAAGGAGTCGAAGGTGCCTTCTGAAAGGCTTTGGGCTCCTCTCTCTTCCCCGGTCCCTCTTCCTGCCTCAGGGTGCTTAAAGCTACGGAGTTGGACTTCTCCAAGTCTCCTAGGGAATCCAGCTGGTGTACGGGAATTGCCCCAGCATGTCCCACCGATGGTGAGACAGATCTCCGATGGTGGGGATGTGAAGTGGAGATCCTGGGGATCTCGCCTTGCCCGAAGCCACTCGTCGTGAGGTGGCTTACTCGATTTGGTGTTATTCAAGCACTCCTTTGACAGCATTGGTCATAAGGCGATCCAGTTCTTCTTTCGTCAAAATGATGGGTTGTCCCTCCGGCTCTGCCATCGATGCTCCTTCTGGAGATTTGATTTGTATTTCCCACAGATGGCGTCAAACTTGTTCCGGAAAGAGTCGACGTGGACGACCAGTCACCAGAGTCCAACCCACGGGGACGATGACAAAAGAAAAGGATATCCCACCTGCGAGATCAACACGAGCGTTAATGGGAACACGCTATATATTTTTCGGCGGAGTCCACTCCGATGCTCAAGTCAGCACCCAAGTCGCTTGTCAAAAGAGGATCAAGGAGAAAGATGAGAGTTCAGAGAGCATAACCCCTTTACCTGGGGGGTTAGAGTACCTTATATACCTGTAGGCTTGGTCTCACGTATCTCCACGTTCTCCTCCATGTTTCGTGCTTGCTGGTTACCTAATAGCTCTTAGGTAACGGTTCTCGCGATTATTGAGCCTTAATTATCGCATATAAAGGACAATAATTATCCGCTACCTTTCCTGAACAAGAAAGGGTAACGGTTATTGGAGTTAGGCTATCGAATCTATGACTTTTTGGGCTTCGCTTTCTTGAGAGGGTCTCGGGAGATGTCCTCTCTCGAAAGGGCCTCGGGAGCCAATCTTTCCGATGAGGTCTCAGGAGTCTGCCTTCCCGAGGTGATCTCAGGAGTCTGCCTTCTCGAGGTGGTCTCGGGAGTCTGCCTTCCCGAAGGGGTCTTGGGAGTCCAAGAGAGTCATTCAGACTCGGTGACCTTGACACATAGCTTTCTCGTTCCACGTGTCAGCCCGGGGATGCTCAACCCCATCACAGACTTTAGTATTTTACTAACAATAAAATTTGACTTTGAAATACCTAGAGATGAGAATGGAAATGAACTTGAAAAGCACCTCCGAACCAAAAATGCAATGCGACGAATTTATGGCAAATGGTAAGGCCGAGTTCCACCTTCTAAGTGTACTACCAACTGAGGAAATCAAAAGAATTAGAATATACAACTCCGCTAGAGCCCTCTAGCATAAAGTGTTGGAACTCCATGAATAATCGAAAGAAGTACAATCCGACTACTCAATAAACACCAACTCATCTTCAGAAGAGTCTGACACTGAGAATGTTAATAGACTGACACTAATAGTCGAGTACCTACCAGAAAATAGTGAAAGTTCATCCGAGATGAGCCTTGATGAAGGAGGAGAGACTTCAGAAAGAAGTATCGATGAAGGAGGAGCTTTCGACTTCAAAAAGGATATAAGTTAGGTATGTCTTCTACATCCTGATCAGTTATATTTCAGAATTAAAAAAATGATAAAATCCTTGTGTAAATTAAAAACAAAAAATACAGATTTGAAAAAGAAATTATCTTCTGCTTTAGAAATGTATGACAAATTGAAACATGAAAATGAAAAACTAAAGGAAGAAAGTGAAGTGTTAAAAAAAGGGAAAATTTAAGAAAACTCCCCAACATCAAATTGGGCTTTGCATGCACTCCCCAACCGAAAATTTCTTTGCATGCACTCCCTGATTGGATTGACAAGACAGTTTTGTGTGTTATTTTTTTTATCAGTATAAAAGAGTAAAAATTCAATATAAATCGTAAAGATTTGAGTATAAATTGTTTGAGATTGAGTACTAATTTAAGAAATTTGAGTATTATTTAAAAAAATTTGAGTATACATTATTTTTTAGTATATAGTAAAAATTTCAGTATACATTATCAAAATTTAAGTATGAATTGATTTAGATTGAGTATTATTTGAAAGAAATTTGAGTATAAAATTTAGAAATTTGAGTATGTGAAGTTGCATCCACCACATCAAGATTTTCACATGAGAGGTCATCGAAATTTTATACTCAAATTTCTTAAATTAGTACTCAATCTCAAACAATTTATACTCAAATCTTTATAATGTATACTGAGTTTTCACTCTTTTATACTCACCACATCAAGATTTTCATATGAGGGGTCACCGAAACTTTGTACTCAAATTTTTGAAATTAGTACTCAATCTCAAACAATTTATACTCAAATCTTTATAATGTATACTGAGTTTTTACTCTTTTATACTCAATCCATCAGGGAGTGAATACAAAGAATTTATCAAGTCGGGAGTGCATGCAAAGGTCAGTTTGGGATTGGGGAGTTTTCTCCAATTAACACTTAAAAAAATCATGCATGCTCAAAAGTTCCTAATAATAAAATTAGATATATTAGAGGACTAAATTGGTATTTTAGATATCACAGAACCAAAACTTATATTCCACTAAAATTTTTGATTAATCCTGTTGAAAAGAACTTATATTAGGTCTCAAAATCTATATTAAATTGTTATATTTATTAAACGGTTAGATTTCATTGATTACTTATTTGTCAATTAGTAATTTTTTTGGTAATTAATACTTTATTTGTAATCTTGTTAAATTTTTTTAAGATATAAATATTACAGAAAAATTGGTTTAATATTTATTGATGATAGAGTCAACTGTGAGCTATCCATAAAAATTTTTTTGAAATTTTTAATAGTTAAACATATTTATTATGATTTTTTTATTCGATTTTTAAATATTAAAAACAATTTAAAAAAATATTTATCAAATCCAATTTTTTAGGATCTATAAATTATATTTTAAGCATTGTCCAAATTTTTAAATTTAATTGAAGTCAAAATCAAATTTTAAAATTATTTTTTCAAAATTATTAACGTTGAATTCGAAATTATCTTCTTAGAAGTTAGAAAATTAATTTTACTTTGATAATTTTTCTAGAGATGAGTTTGTCAAAATTCTAACTTGGATAAAAATATGAGTAATTTTTTGAGTAGAAATAAATTATTGTAAATTATTTTTCAAAAATTGAACTTTAAATTTTAAAAATAAAATTTTGACTAAGATTTTAAAAAATAAATTTTTTGGAATTTAACAATGAGATTTGACATGTACTCATTAATTTTTGTAAATTTTGTATATTCAAAAAAATTTCTATAAATTTTTTGCATATCTTTACCATTAGTGTCAAATTTATTCTTAACATGTTTAATTTTTGATGTGATCAAAGGGGAAGAAATATGATTAAGTTAAGGGGGAGACTTAATTTTAAATTCATTTTGTGCTTACATTGTCAAATATTTATTTTTATTTTTATGTGTTCTTTTACCCTAATTTAACTTGGGTTGATGCACATCAAAAAGGGAGAGATTATAAAAAACTCCGGTAAGTTTTGATATGGTTAACCAAGTCAAGTTAGGTCCTGTGGTGTTTTGATCCCTGTGTCTAAGTGTGCAGGAGCTTAGGAGCGCAGGAAGTCAAGCGAAAGACGCAGCGGTCGAGAAGGATGGTACGGGAAGGGAGCCGACGAGCTTGGTGCATCCAAGGGACGCGAAGGTCTATGGAAGAGTACGTCGGTGGAGCGAGAAAAACCTGTGCGACATACGAGGGACGAGAAGTCTGGAGGAAGCACACTCGAGGAGAAGGCCGTAGGAGAGTTCGGGTGAGCCCAACTCTGGAAGGCACGAAAATCACCCAAGAAGACTCGCTGGAGACTGGTCAGCAAGGAGCTGACAAAAGTCACTCAAGCGCCCATATACTTTGAGCCCGAGAATGAGGGAGCCCCTATTCCCGGGCGCCCCAGTGCATACAGGCGCTCGAGAAGTGATTTCTATCCAAAGTTAGCCGTTTGCGAAGATTGCGAAGCGAACAACCCATATGCCACGTGTCAGGCGCCCCTAAGCACTCAGGCGCCCGAGTAGGGCAATGTCAGCATTCGAATAGACTTGACCGGGGCTATAAATAGGACTCTAGAGCTAAGTTTCAAACAGTAATCTACTATACACGAAGTTCTTTGCTTAGTTTACATTTTCTCTTTGAGCTTTTCATTGTGTAAGCTGTTTCTCCGCCTTCGAGCAGTTCATCTAGAGTTTGTGCTATATTTGCCTTAGATTAGCAACCACCAAGGTTGCAACCAAGTAATTTGTCTATGCCTTTTTTCTTTTTTGTGTTATTTCATTTTAATGTTATCGATTTGCATGCTTCCATTTTTGTTAGAAAGAACAAAAGATTAAGTTTTATTTTCAGGGTAATTCACCCTTCCCCCTCTTGCCAACAGCATGATCACTGTCAATTGTAATAGTTACAAAATCATAAATGAATCATAACTGCTATAACTTAGACTTGTTCATTAACATTCACGTTATAGCAGCTATGAAATCGTAGCTACTACAACTCAGACTTATCTATTTAACAACATTCACGTTGTAGCATGCAACTATATAAATCGTAGCTACTACAACTGAAATTTATCCTATTCAACAATATTCACATTGTAGCAATGATACAAACTGTAGCTATTACAACTCAAATTTATCCTATTCAATAATATTTCGCATTGTAACAGCTAAAAACTATAACTACTACAATATGGGTCATACTATAAAATATGACAATAAAAGAAATTCTAATGCTTAAATCAAGGAATAATCTTGTAGAAATTGTACGGAAATTTTCAAGATTTTTCCTGGATTTTTCTGGAAGCTTTTGGGAATTTATAGGGATAAATGGGTAAGTAGAAAACCTGTTTTTTTTATATATTTTAATTAATTAAGGAAAAGTTATTTAATTAAAACATTTGATTTATTCTCTCCCTCAGCCTAAAATAGGCTCGGCCGACTCTCATTCTGCCGATCAACCGCCTCTCCCTCTTTCGATCTCTTCCCCTCGCGAATGACCCGATGCCACCTTTCTCTGATCACCGACAAATGTTACCAGCTAATCCCTCTTCCTTCGTCTTTCTCTGCCACGATGGTTGTTGTCGCCATCTCCCAAATCATCGCCGGCAGGGCCTTGGTTGCCCTATGTGCTTTCACCTCTTTATAGTCCTGAGCCCAACCATGCCCTACTTCAAACATAGAGTTGTCGCTCTTCGGATAGGCCTAGCTACGAATCAGTCAACCGGTTGCTGCCACCCACTCCCAATGGTTTCATTAGGGCAGTGGGTTGGTTGGAGGTTGCAGGAGAATGAAGACGAAGTTGGAGGCCTCAATCTACCGTTGTCCTCACATGACCATCGTTGATCCGTGACAATTGCCACGAGCCGTTTGGGTTGTCGAACCTGCTTCCACCGCATGTCGTGCCACCATCGGAGAAGAAGCTTATTAGATAACGATTTACTTATTCTGATCGCTTAATTCATGATGCTTGGTTATTGTTCTATGGATTAAATGATGGGAAAATGAATTGGGAGGTGGTATTAATATGAGATAAATTTGGAGTTTCGGATGTGATTCGGTTAAATATTTGATTCATTGGTAATTTAAGTTTGATCTAGTCTTGGTTGGATTAGGAGTTAACTATGTCATTGGTTAAATAGTGATAATCTATTAGAAGGTTTATGGATAAGTTGGTATGAAAATTGAGGGTTAGAAACCTAATTTAATCTTTTGGATGAATTAGATTAAGATTAATAATGAGTTAGGTCAAATCTAACCAAGGGATTAGAATAATATTATGGCTAAACCTAATCTAACCATTGGGATGGATTAGATTAGGGTTGATGATGGATTAGATCAGATTTAACCAAGAGATTGGGATTAATTGAAGTAAACTTTAATTATGGGTTAATTGATTTTCGTAATCAAATTTGAGAAAATTAAGAAGTTAATTAATTAATTAATAAATATGATGATATTTTCAGTGTGTATCCTTAGTTTTGCTTCATATCCTATATTGATAGGATTCGAGCTAGAGGTGATCTCTCAGACTTGAAGACGATTAGAACGATCACATTTAGAGGCGAGTACTTTTTTTTGTACTCGGTAGTTATTGTACTTAAATGTATAGTTATTTATTATCTAAGCAGGTTGATTTACCTTAAATCTATTCTAATTGTTTTCCTATTTGATATTTATTCTTACTTGACCTTTGAGCAGTAATCCAAAATGTTCAGTTATACAGTCTCACTCTTGATTTTTTATCTAAAGAGTATTGTGTGTACGCGTGTACTTTAAAACTATTATTTAACCTATTTAGGATTTGGTTGATGTTAGATATATTCTACCTAATAAATTAGTTGTATATTTATTTATTATGGTATTGATTGAGCACTTATGTATCATATTTGTTGCATGATTGTCGACTTGATTAAGGTTGTGTATATTAGTGACATACACTATAACATTATTTGTATGTTGATGATCATTGGCTTACTTGTGATTGAGATGGATTGTTGATCATATTTTCTATTGTGTCACACTCAGTTAGAGTTGTGTGCAGACAGTTGATACCCCTAAAGTGTTAAGGGTCCTCACAGATATTTTTGGGGTTTTATAGTCACAGATATTATGGTTTTTCATGCATAGCCACATGTATTATGACTTTTCTGCATAGTCACAAATTTTTGGCGCTTATATCTTCTCCACCCGACCTACTAGTGTAGCGGTAGTTGGAGTGTGTACAGATCAGGTCATTGAATCATGTGCATATTATGCATTATGCATTGTGCATTTTGCTTGTGTTTGCTACATCTATTTAAGCTATTATTACTGTATTTGATTGACATGCATATACGGTTATGATTTGTATTTATTATATGATCTGGATCTGCTCAGCAGTACGAGCAGTTTATTGAGGTATTATGAGAATTTCTAATCATGCCCCCTATATGCTACATTAATTTTCAGGTATGTTTATAATTTAATTTATGTTCGTTATTCTAGAGACTATATACCTTGTTTCTACCTGCTTGATTTACCTTTTATATACCATGCATTTATCTATTCTTATATCAGAGTCCGCCCAGACTCACCACATTTTGCCTTCATTTTTATTTCAAGTAGTTGATAGCTGCGTCTAGTGCCGCTAGGAGAGGATCCACCTACTATTCCCCCATTTGAGTATTTTTAGTTGTTTTTGTACTTTCTTAGTAATCTTGTCTATTTGTGTCGCTTTAGTTTGTTTTTATTACAGATTTTATTTTATTTTCTATGGACTTGGTATTGTGAGTAGTTTTATTCAGAGTTAGATTTACAGAGTTGATGGTTGTTATTTCTGCATTATTAACTGCGTGGTTGTGGATAATTTATCATTTTATTTCTGTTATTTTCAGTCGTATTGGTTGTATATATATTATGTGTGGAGATATATGTATATAAGTTTCAAATTGTCCACCGTACAAGGGAGTTGTCACTCATTTTTTGAGCAAGCATGAGCATCTGTGGGTGTGACAATTTAGTGATATTAGAGGTATTATGGGGATTTTTTTATCATTCTCCTACATGTTATATTGATTTTCAAGTATGTTTATACATTTAATTTATGTTCTTTATTCCAGAGTGACGCCGAGCAGAAAATAGATTATTTTGGGGTGAGAAGCTTCAGAGGGATTTACGAGAAAAAAATAAGAAAGTAATAACGAGATAAGGAGTAGTCAAAACTGGGCTTAAACCTTATTGAGAAAAACAAGAGCGAGAAGAGAAAAATAGAGATATAGCCGTAACGTGGCTTAAGCGAAGTAAATTGATTCAATATCTAAAAAACTTGTCCTAAACATCATCTAAGCATGAGTTTATATAGCACTCATATTCCTAAAAAACTCTAAACCAACCAGACTTAGTCTCCTAAAATTTAGGAACAAATTTAACCAACAAGATTTGGTTTCCTAAGATTTAGGCACAAACTAAACAAAAATATATAACCAAATAAAAAAACCCTAAATATATAAATCTGAATATTATTTTGGATCCCCTCCTGCATCAGTCTCCCGGAGTTGAAGAGAACTCGTCCTCGAGTTTAGGGTGAGTGTATCCGACTCCATAGCACAAGGACTTAAGTGTTTCACATTAAAAATATCAGAAGTTTTTAAGTGACTAGGAAGACGCAACCTGTAGGCATTATCATTAATCTTTTCTAGTATCTCACAAGGTCTAATTTTCCGATCTTTGAGCTTGTTGTATTCACCAATAGGAAAGTGATCTCGAGTTAATACAGCCCAAACCATATCACCAACGTCAAAAAGGACCCGACGTCGATGTCGATCTGCTTTGATCTTGTACTTGGTGTTGCTTTCCTGAATAGCCTGCTTAACTTGCTCATGAATGACCCGAAGATGCTCGACCATCTCCTCAGCCTTGGGGTTAGCTTGTCTTGGACGTGAAATAGGGACTAAATCCAATATCCCGGATGAGTTTCGTCCATAAACAACTTCGAAAGGGCTCAATCCAGTGGTCCTGTTCTTTGATCTGTTGTATGCGAATTCTGCTTGAGGTAAAACTAGATCTCATTGCTTTGGTTTGGTTCCTGTGAGACATCTTAGAAGATTTCCCAAGCTCCGGTTCACTACCTCAGTCTGACCATCTATCTGAGGGTGATAGGCACTGTTGAAGTTTAACTTCGTACCTAGTTTTCCCCATAAACTCTTCCAAAATTGACTAACAAATTTAGTATCACGATCTGAAGTAATAGTTTGAGGAATACCATGTAAACGCACAATCTCTTTGAAGAAAAGGGAGGCAATCCGAACAGCATCCATGGTTTTTCTGCATGGTACGAAGTGAGCCATCTTGGAGAATCAGTCCACCACAACTAGAATAGAATCGGAAGTTCGTTGGGTGCGGGGTAAACCCAATACGAAATCCATGTTGATGTCACACCAAGGAACTTCGGGAATAGGTAAGGGAGTATACAAACCGGCATTGGTAAGGGTTCCCTTAGATTGCTGATAGACAAAGCAACGATCCACAAAATGAGCTACATCGCTGGTAAGCTTGGGCCAATAGAAGTCAGAAGAGATAAGGCTAATGTCTTATCTCGGTCGAAGTGTCCTTCATTGTGAAGTTCTCTGATAATGTGTTGCCTTAAGGAACAGTCTGGAATGCATTTACCTCTTGAAATATCTTGCCAAAGGAGAGATCAGCAGCATACATATTTGAGAAAGTTTCAAAGCCAGCAATCCTAATTTTCATGGTAGTAAGCAGGGAGGAACGACGGCTTAGAGCATCTGCAACGCGATTAAGACTCCCTGATTGATGCTTCAGTGTAAAGGTGAACTCCTGCAAGTAATTTACCCACTTAGCGTGTCGACTACTCAACTTATGTTGGCCGTTAATGTACTTCAAAGCCTCATGATCTGTGAATAAGATAAATTCCTTCTGCACGAGATAATGGCGCCAATGCTTTAAGGATTGCACAATAGCATAGAATTCCAGGTCATAGGTAGAATAATTTTTCTTGGCACCGGATAGTTTCTCACTGAAGAAGGCAATAGGGCATCCTGATTGACTTAGAACACTACCAATGCCAATGCAAGATGCGTCACAGTTTACTTCGAACAGTTTGTCGAAATTTGGAAGTGCTAGAACAGGTGCTTCGGTCATCTTTTGTTTCACCAGCTGAAAACTAGTCATAGCTGCTTCACTCCACTTGAACTCGCGCTCCTTGAGGCACTCAGTTATAGGAGCAATTAAGGTACTAAAGTTCTGAATGAACCGGCGATAGAAAAAGGCCAATCCATGGAAACTTCGGACGTCATGAATGGTTTTTGGCTGTGGCCACTCTAAGATTGCCTCTATCTTTGATGGATCTGCACGAACACCCTCAGTAGACACTATAAATCCAAGAAAAGAAACTGTAGTCGAGAAAAAAGAACACTTCCTTTTGTTGACGAACAAGGATTCCGCCTTTAGCTTCTCAAAAACAGTTTGGAGGTGATCAAGGTGTAAAGCCCTCGTCGGACTATAAATAAGGATGTTGTCAAAGTATACAACTATGAATCTTCCCAGGAAAGGCCGCAATACCTGATGCATGAATGTCATGAACGTGATGGGAGCATTGGACAATCCAAAAGGCATGACCATCCACTCGTACAACCCATGTGGTGTCTTGAAGGCTGTCTTCCATTCATCTCCTGGCTTGATTCGAATCTAGTGGTATCTGTTGGTGCTTGGATAGCTAGAGAGGGGGGGGGTGAATGTAGCTAGACACAAACTTTTGCTCTTTTAGGTTTTCTGCACTTGAAGGTTAGCGACAGCGAAAGCAAACAAGCAGAAATAGAAATGCAGAAATGAAGAACAAACCAAAAACTCTAACACGAGGATATACAAGGTTCGGGGATAACTTGCCCCTACTCCTTGGCGTGCCCGTAAGATGGGTGATCCCTTGATCGTCGACAGATCAAGCCTCGGAAATCCGGATAATCGAAACCTCCTTCTCGGTGGAGAAACCTCTCCACAGCAGTTTCAACAGAGTAATGAAATTAAGGACAGTGAAACACAAGAAGGCTTACAGAGCACTCGAACAGAAGGAACACAAGAACTCTACACCGAGCTCCACCCAGCACAAACCTCATGCAAGAACTCCCCGCTCTTCGTGTCTGCTTGCTGATGGACTTGCCAAGCTCTTTGCCTCTTCCAAGCGCTCAAGTCTCTCAAGATTCAAAATATCAGAGTGTATGCAAGAGCTTCAAGATTCAGAGTGATTGCCAAAGGGATGAAGAGTATCTTCTCTTCTTCGCCAGCCAACACTTAACTTGCTGCCCATCGCCAGGTCACTAGATGCTCCTCTGCAGCTCACCAGCTGCTCATCTGCAATAGCCCCAACTACCACTGAGCTCTCCTGGACTCTCTAAATCCTCTCCAGTTGAGCCCCAGGTCAGCTCCTCAGCCGTTGCCAGCTCGCGCCAAAAGACGTTGTATCCTGCGAAAGGAAAACTGCCAAACCTGATGTAGCAAAAGAACCTAGTTGACCCTCCTTGAGTAATCCTGAGTTACCTGCACACTTAGCAGTTGTTTAGCACAGCAAATCAACAGAGAATCAATTATCAGAAGATCAGAGCAGATATTAGTAGTGTTTAGAAGAAAATCAGAACGCGATCAGAAGTCTAACAGCGTATTTGAATTAATGTTCAGCTACTGATCGGTCACCAAACCGATCAGAGAGGACCCTAATCGGTCACCAGACTGATCAGGGAAAGCCCTGAACGATCAGGCTCCAGCTTGATCGGTCCACAGGGATCGCGGACTTCTTATCACAGATCATGGATCGGTCTGGGGACCGATCCAACACTTGCGTGGCTTTCCCCAGCTTCCGCAGGCCAAAACCCTGATCGGTCACCTGACCGATCAGGTTGTGCCCTGATCGGTCTGGTGACCGATCAGGTCACTCCCTGACCGATCAGGAGCCATCCTGATCGGTCGGGATGAGGAATGTCACGACAATTTGATCGGTCAGTGGACCGATCAGGGTTTCTTACAGAGACCTACTGATCTCTCTCTGATCGTTCACCAGAATGATCAGAGGCCAAACAGAAACCCAGCAGAACCCTTCTGTTCTCTCCATGATCGTTCACCAGAATGATCAGGAGCCGAACAGAAGCCAAACAGAATGCTTCTATTCTCTCCCTGATCGGTCACCAGACCGATCAAACTTCTCTGGATCGGTCACCAGACCGATCACCAACAGGGAGTTCGTGTCAACTCCCTGATCGGTCTCCAGACCGGTCAAACTCCGACCAAATCAGCCCTGAGTCCAGAGAACAACCTCCCTAGCCTTCTCCGACTCATTCTGGTCCCAGAGAACGAGCTCACGTGCCCTCTCCAACTAGTACACGCAATGCTCAGTCCCCCGAACCAAGACTTCGTGCCCGTCTTCACTCACCGGGACTTCATTCAACCTAGCTTCCCTAGCTAGGATGTGGCTTCACTCACCAGGGTTTCAGTCACCCGGCTTCACTCACCGGGATTTCCATCACCTGGCTTCACTCACCAGGACCCAACTTCATTCACCGGGGTTTCAGTCACCCGGCTTCACTCACCAGGGTTTCCAATCACCTGGCTTCCCTCACCAGGACCTGACTTCACTCACCGGGATTTTCGTAACCCAACTTCACTCACCGAGAGTCGTGCCCAGTCCCCGACCAGGACTTAAACCAGACTCATCTTATTAACCTAAACTAAAATCGGTGTCAACACCAAAACAACAATCAGGGTCAGACTGCATCAACAGTATCCACTCCTAAGATCGTTCTTGGAGAAGATCTTAGAACCAGAAAGTTGATCCAACATATCATCTAAACGAGGAATCGGAAATCTATACTTCATTGTGATTTTGTTGATAGCTCGGCTATCAACACGCATGCGTCATGAACCGTCTTTCTTTGGAACAAGTAGGGCAGGGACTGCACAGGGGCTCATACTCTCGCGAATATAGCATTGTCTCAATAGCTCCATAACTTGTCGTTGTAGCTCTTCGGCATCCTTAGGGTTAAGAAGGTATGTCGGTCGGTTAGGCAAGCTTGACCCCGGGACGAGATCAATTTAGTGTTGAATATCTCTCATAGGGAGAAGTCCTGGAGGAAGGTCTTCGACCATCAACTCTGCGAAGTCTGATAAGAGTTGTTGCACTTCAGCTGGTAGATCTGAGTCCGGGTCTATTACATTGCTTTTGAAAGGAAGCAAAGCGTAGACTACATCTCTGTGCTTCATCTCATTCAAAAATCTGGACATAGAAAGTAGTGTAGAATTATTGGTTACCAAATTTGAAGGGGTTCCTTCTCGTCAGGGAGCCAATACGATGTTCCTCCCTTTGATGCTGAGGGTGTATGTGTTCTTCCGCCCATCATGAATGGCGTTGCGATCATATTGCCACGGTCATCCCAACAATACGTAACATGCGTCCATTGACACAACATCACACCATGTTCGATCATAATACTTATTGTCAATGCAAAAAGATAAAAGACACCTCTTATCTACGGTTACCTCACTTCCTTTACTTAGCCATGATAACTTGTAGGGTTTTGGATGACAATCAGTCTTCAAATGTAGCTTTTGAACAGCTTCTTCGGATACAATATTTTCACAGCTTCCACTATCAATGATCATCTTGCAAACTTTGTCTGCAACCGTGCACGTCGTGTGAAAGATGTTGGTTCTCAGCCAATCATCTTCAGATTCTTTCTTAGGGACCAGTAGGCTCTTGCGTACGACGAGAGTCTCATGACCATCGCCATAAAGAACCTCGTCATCAATATCGTCATCATAAATCGACTCATCAATCTATTCGAGTTCATCCTCTATGTCTTCCTCAACTAGCAGAGTCTTGTTTTTTTGACCTGGGGATCTTTTACACTCCGAAGCTCGATGCCCCTGTTCACCACATCGAAAACACTTGATAGTGGTCTTAGGGTTACCTTGTGGTGGCTGCTGAGAAGGGCGCGGCTCTTGAGGGCGAACAACTCAATTGTTTTGATCGCTCCCAGTCATCGGACTTCGGTTTAGTTGTTTTTCAACTGTCAAGGCTCGCTGATAGGCCTCCGAAATGATCCAGAGTGAGTGAAGGCTCAGGGTGTCTTGTAAGGGTTGACGTAATCCCCCTAAATATCGCGCTACCATCTGCTCCTCGGTCTTGGACAAATCATTCCAAGCAATAAGCTGATAGAATTCCTCTGTATAGTCGTCAACGGTTCTAGCTCCTTGCCTCAAGGTATGAAGTCGTTGATACAATGTTTGGGTGTAGCCGAAGGGAAGAAATTGCGTTCTCATTAGTTTCTTCATTTTTTCTCAATCAGTGATTTTGGATTTACCTTGTCTCTCCCGTGATCGTCGAAGTTGCTCCCACCATGCTGAAGCTCGACCTTTTAACTTGATAACGACCAACTTTACATTGATGTGATCAGGTACTTCTTTATATTCAAAAATCATCTCTACTTCGTTGATCCAATTAACGAAGCCTTCCGCTTGTAATGTGCCAAAAAAATTAGGAAGATCCACTCGGAAACCAAAGTCCCCAAATCGTTCCTCTCGACCATGGTGTTCCCGATATGTAGCACGATGATGATACGGGTTCTCGAAAGGAGACTTAGAGTTACCATCAGAGATCTCACGATCTTCAAGATCCCGCGCTGCCAAACGTTGGGTTAATTCCGCAACTTGCTTCTGTAAATCCTCAATCATCATTATATCTTGGATACTACGATCATAGTGCTGGGCTTCCTCAATCGGAACCTGCCTGTTGTGACCACGACCACGTCCACGATGACCCTCCATTGGATCTTGATGAGCTCTGAAACCAACTGACGCCGGGCAGAAAATAAATTATTCTGGGGTGAGAAGTTTCAGAGGGATTTACGAGAAAAAAATAAGAAAGTAATAACGAGATAAGGAGTAGCCAAAACTGGGCTTAAACCTTATTGAGAAAAACAAGAGCGAGGAGAAAAATAGAGATATAGCCGTAACGTGGCTTAAGCGAAGAAAATTGATTCAATATCTAAAAAACTTGTCCTAAATATCATCTTAGCATGAGTTTATATAGCACTCATATCCCTAAAAAAACCCTAAACCAACCAGACTTAGTCTCCTAAAATTTAGGAACAAATTTAACTAACAAGATTTGGTTTCCTAAGATTTAGGAACAAACTAAACAAAAATATATTACCAATTAAAAAATCCTAAATATATAAATTTGAATATTATTTTGGATCCCCTCCTGCATCACAGAGACTATATACCTTATTTCTACCTACTTAATTTACCTTTTTATATATCATATATTTATCTATTCTTATACTAGTAGAGTTCGCCTGAACTCACCATCCCTTGCCTTCATTTTTATTTTAGGTAGGGAGAGGATCCACTTGTCAGTCCCCCACTTGAATATTTTTAGTTGTTTTCGTACTTTCTTAATAATCTTGTTTATTTGTGTTGCTTTAGTTTGTTTTCATTACGGATTATATTTTATTTTCTATGGATTTGATATTGTGAGTATTTTTATTTAGAGTTAGATTTACAGAGTTGATGGTTATCATTTCTTCATTATTAACTGCGAGGTTATGGATAATTTATCATTTTATTTTTGTTATTTTCAACCGTGTTAATTGTATATATATTATATGTGGAGATATATGTATATAAGTTTCAGATTGTCCGCCATATAAGAGAAATATTACTTATTTTTTGAGCAAATATGACCTTATGAGGGCATGACACATACAATTAATTGATGGAATCGGATGACAAGAGATCATAAAAATGTCGAATAGTATACTAGAGGATCGTTGTGTTATGTTAGGAGGGTTAGTGGGGTGCGATGTTTTTTGATTAAAAATCAAAAGGATGTCCTTTGACGATTATAATAAAATAGGGTGCTTTTGTTGCTCAATTTTTTTTATAACTCGGGCAAGTCAACCAATCTGTTTTTGTAGATATCATAAAGGTATCTTCTTTTAATTTTTACCCAAATTGAATGGATAGATCAGACATTTTGAGGTAGAGGATCTATCTATATACAAAATAGTTGAATGGTATTTGACTTCGTTCAGATCTTCTTCCAAAATTAAAACGAAAAGAGTTTGCATCAGATCCCTACTTTTCTAGCCAAAACTATTTACCTTAATTATCTGCCCATGCCTAAGTTTATGCATACCAGATCGAATTTAGCATATGTGAGAAGCAAACAATAATCCAGAAAAAGGAAGAGAAAGAGGAACAAGAAGTAATCAACATACCTCACTGACTGAAGATTGAAGATTTAAGCAAAAGTAATGGATAGAGCTGCTGCATCATCTCCTAATTGCTCAACTCATCAGTTGATGCTTTTTACAATGATAGTACCTGAGAGATGTAGGTTTTGCTTTAACATCTATTTCAGGATTCTTGCTGGGAGACTCCTGTTGCTCTATAAAAAGAGATCAGTCCCATTATTATTATTATTATTTGATAATCAGATGTACAGACCAGACTAATCCTTTTTCATTGTACAGATCATCATGCGCAATTATTCATTCAATGTCAACTCCATGTTCAGACCCCGTCGGTTCACTGTGAATATAAAATAATTATATTTTTATAAAGAAAATATATATAAAGAGTAAGAGATTAATCAGACTAGCTATTTAAGAAGTAAATTATATAAAATATTTTCAAAAATAAGTCAGATTAGTCATATTTTAAGTTAGCATCAGATTTGACCGGCCAAATGGATCATTCATGTCCGCATGTTCCAAACGTGGCCAGCTGAATATCGATTTGAAAAATCCTCTCATTAAGGGAACGTTTCAGCTCTGGGCAGTGCTGGGCATGCATGATGGAAAATACAAAAGCTGCAGAAAATGTTAGGTCAGCTCAGCAAAAGAATCAAGCGAAAAAAGTTCATCTGTCAGCTAAGGAAATCAGCGATAGAAAGAGATTGTAGCATCCCTGGAGGACTACTGAGTTGGTTGCATATCTGATTTGCTCCTCATTGTTTTCATCAGCCTTCCTCCATTGCAGAAACAAACAAACGCAAGCACCTCATTGTTTCCTGTCGCTTTTGCCTATTCCAATTCGTCTATCCACGAAAAACTTGCAGGTCTCCAAGAAACCGAACAGATTCAGGTAGCTCTCTAAGCTTCATTCTATCAAGATCCAAGTGTATTAGAAGCAAATGCCTCATGAGAGAGAGAACCTTGAAGATTATCTATGCATGTATGTATTGACGCAAATCCCAGAGATTGAGATGCTTTGATCTTTCAAATGCAAGATTATCTGCATACTACGATAATATTTACACCATAACTAGACACTACTATGCTTGTATGGCAGAAATGATCGACACAAACTAAAACTTAACAGTGATCTATGTGTAATGTGTAGGAAGAGAGGCCAAGCAAAGCAACCTATCTGCATGGTTGACTTCTCCTCTTCAGTATAAAAGTACTCTATATGCCACTATTCACGCTATCTTCCTTACATTCCAAAACATTCACCAAAGACAAAACACTCTTTATTCTATTCTTTTGCTTACACAGATAGGAACGTAATTGCATATGCTCTTCTTTTAAGCCTGCCAATTAATTATAATGCGCAAGCAGTATTGCTAGCTAGTTGTCAATTTTTTTTCTGATATACATTAAGGACCAGAACTTCTGCAAGTAATTTAATGTATAAAATTTAGATTCTAAATTCATTCGGGTTCTTGATAACAACTTCTAATTAAAGTTTTCTACCAACTCAGAAATTAAATTTTCAGTTAGGTAAATGGTTCAATTTGGGGAGGAACCCACCTATGCATAAGAGTTACTGATAATTATCTAAAATTCAACAACAAACATTCCATTGGAAAATTGGTGCCTACTCGCCGAAGAAAAGCCCACCTAATAAAGACTTAGTGTAGAAACTTTGTGCATGGAATAAAGTTGGGTGACACAAATTGAGGCATTCATTGTGAGGTAATCTTCATGACTAAAACTTGACAGCCACCTCGACCAAACTTTATCATGTTTGATAGGGATGTGATAGCTACGCACTTGTTTTTTTGCAATTCTTTGAAGCCATAAAATCTTGGGAACTTTAAAGTTGAGATAGACAAATTTTAAAAGGGAATAAGGCATGAAGTGATTTTGTCTCCAAACACAAACCTAAAGTCACTTTCTACTTTGCCTTGTTCAAACTTTAGGGTTTCTTGTGCATGATCAACACAACGAGGAATCAACAACCTCTTGTCTTTGAACATTCATTCCTCCCTATATATTTTTCTAAATAGCACTTTCCCAAGTCAATTCTAACTCATACTCATTGCGTAATTACCCAAAAGGAATTACCTAATTATTTTCGCAATATATAGTCTAATTTTATATGTTTCTGAATGATGTCATTTCTTACAGGATTCTCCATTCAAAGTGAGGAGCAAGATCAAAGAAGATCTAACGATACTATTCAAGGACTTCTAGTCAAACTCTTTGAGATTAAGAGGCATTAATAATACTGCATCACTCTCATACACATTGTCGTTAAAAAATTGTCAGTGAAAATTGATATCTAAGGTCATCACTAATTGACTATAAAGAGTTAATTATCATAATATTGATACATGTGCTAGTTTTTGAAAGAAAATAATAATAAATAGCTACTTCACAAAGATTTGTGAACTAAAGAATCAATTTTAGATTCAATGTATTAACGGATAAATTTTCCTTAATAAATACTTAACCTAAGAATATTGAGTTAATGAATTATCCGTTGTGAGCACTTCTCAATTTATCATGATGACTAATGGAAAACTTCTATAGAAACATACTAATCATCTTAAAAATTAATCAGTATAAATTAACTATTTGCTGTTGGTTAAAAAATAAAATTTAAAGTTGGGGAGAAAGGAATGGCTAGTACCTTATTATTAATTAATACAATATTTTAAAATCTTTTTAGTGCTAAAATTTATAATTTACAAATTGTTGGTCAAAAGTTTGAGGATGGGGCCACCATCAACCCCCCTATGTGCTCAAGGGGCTATGAATGTTAACAATCAAATAGGTCGCGTAGTTCGAATGCAAGCCTGGTAAAGGAATCCCCTATGCTTGTGGTACTCAAGTGATAGAGCTATTTTATTGAGCGGATTGATTTCGGTAAAGTTCATTCTTCCAAAGATTAAATACCCTTCTATTTAGGAAATCGTTTAATTAGTACCGTGGATTACATTTCTTCAAAAGTGTAGTTAAAGTTTATTATTATCCATCAACTTCTCTTATTATTCTACAGTTAGTACATTGTTGAAGACGAAAGGTTTGTTTTAATATGTAACTTTCAACAACAAAATTCTTCAAAATCAAATTTGCTAACTAAACAACTGTTCTCTCTTTCTGTTCCTAGCTCTCTGCATTGGGTAAATAAGTCCAAAACACTTTGAATGGCAAGCATCCAATTTCTGAGGCACACTGAAAGAGCTAACGCAACGAGTTTGTTGCCAGTGCAGTAATAAGGTCGAGAGAATATTTATGTACATTGTTTCACTCAAGTATTAGAATACTGGTAGATGAGGTCAGTATAGCACAACCTCAGGGTTAAATGCTGGTTGGGTTCAGCGGTTGGCCTTTGTCTCCATTCTCAGAGGAAGAAACCAAACCGAGAAGGTAAGTGCCACGGGGTCAATGGGCCCCATAGCTTGCCACATTGCGACACACTTGCCTGCCAAAGACACCATGCATCAACAGCAACACCACACTCCCTACCTCCCTTTTCTCTCTCTCTATTCCAAATTCCTTTTTGGTTGAGTTTTTATTATTAATTTGTGGTGTGTGGGAGATCGAGGAGAATCATCCACAACGAAGCGAGGAGAGGAGGATGAGAGGAAGAAAAGTATGACAAGTAACTCAGAGTTATCACAAGTACTCGAGCAGCACCAGCAGTAGAAGAAGAAGAAGAAGGAAGAGTAGACAAGGAAAACGAGGAGGAGAAAGAAAGAAAGAAAAAAAAAAGTATCCTTTCTGGTTCTTGTATATTTTCCCTTCTCTCTATCTCACACACACAAGGAGGTGGATTAGAAACGGAAAGGAACTTATATATCTCCTCTATATATCTTGCATATTTTTATATCTGATATCCAATTGTTTGTTTGGTTTTGCCAGCTGCTTTGTTTGTTCTTTAGTAGAGGTGTGGGAATAAAGAGCAGTGATTTTGGAGGTTTTTGTTTAGTGTTGTGCGGTGAGCATGCCCAGATCTACTATCCTCTACCAGTATTTGGGCCTTTCTGGTTCTCATCTTCTTCCCTCCCTTTGGTTGTTTCCTTGTCTTCAGATCTTGAGGAGGAGTTAGGCCTGAACAAAGTTGGAGCTCATGGTTTCGTGTTGGCTAGCGAGTGTTTTCTTCTGCGGCGAAGATTTGGAGCAGTAGCTCGTGTCGTCTGGCATCGATCGCTCTCCAGAAACCAAACAAGCAACGATTTGAGAGAGAGGAAGATAAGACCAGACCGACAAGGAGAAGAAGACCGTGTCCGGATTCGACTTTAAGATGAAAGCGGCTCCGTCTTCTTCGTCGTCGTCGTCGATGCACTTCTTCGGATTGATCAGAGATGAAGATCACCATCTCATCCACCAGACGCCCCAGCAGCAGCTACCGTCGCAGACGCAGCAATTAGTCGCGCCGCCGCCGCCGCCGCCATCTGGATCGTCGTTGACCACGACTACTTCTCCAACTACAGTTCCTCCCAAGAAGAAAAGGAACCTCCCTGGAAATCCAAGCAAGTACCTTCTTTAGGGATCTACCCCTTTTCTTTAATTTATGTAGTAAATCGACTCAATTTGGTACCTAGGTCGAAGAAAAAGTAGATCTTCTACTTCAATTATTAGTCTTACCATGCATGCATCCCGTCAACAAATCGCTAAAACGCATGCAGCTCGTAAAATATCTCGAATTTTTTTCATAAATTCAACATTGCATCGAGTCGCAGATCCTGATGCGGAAGTGATAGCGTTGTCGCCGAAAACGCTGATGGCGACGAACCGGTTCATCTGCGAGGTGTGCAGCAAGGGGTTCCAGCGGGAACAGAACCTGCAGCTGCACCGGCGCGGCCACAACCTGCCGTGGAAGCTGAAGCAGAAGAACCCGAACGAGGTGCGCCGCCGGGTGTACCTCTGCCCCGAGCCGACCTGCGTCCACCACGACCCGTCCCGCGCGCTCGGCGACCTCACCGGCATCAAGAAACACTTCTGCCGGAAGCACGGCGAGAAGAAGTGGAAGTGCGACAAGTGCTCCAAGCGCTACGCCGTGCAGTCGGACTGGAAGGCGCACTCCAAGATCTGCGGTACCCGCGAGTACCGCTGCGATTGCGGCACACTCTTCTCCAGGTATTTTCATCATCTTCTTCATCATTCCATGTGCATGATATAGAGATGCACACGCATACGTATTCAATCAATCCTCCATCGATCTGTTTTGTTGTTCTTGTTGCACGCAATCTCATGCTATGCATGGTTGACTGATTAGCGTCTGTGAAGCTTTTTAGGGTTAAGAGCATGAGAATGAAACTGCTCACACGTGAATGTTCATGGCAAAGGAACAAACAAACACAGCGAGGCTATTGAGATCTCAAGAGAACTCAAATATGCCTCTCTACAACATGCCATCGAAACCAACGCCCCCCTCCTTTCTCCATCTCCTCTCTCTCTCTCTCTCTCTCTCTTCTTCGAGTTCACGTGGTGACTTGGACGCAAGGCTTAGCAGGTGAATTTGTTGCCTTGCGTTTGGAGATATCTTGGCCAAGGGGGGCAACGAGTTGGCCTTGCTGGTCCACACCAATTCACAGGAATATACTTTGCATTATCAACGCCACTACTCTTAGATTTTATGTTACAATATTTTTCACTGCCTTTAGTTCTGACATTTCTGTTAAGGGACCTTTATTTTGTTATCTTTCGTTGTTTTGGCAAGGAGTTAATTCTCTTCTTCTTCCCTTGGATGCCACAAAGGAGTCCAATCGACTCATGAGGAAAGCATTCATGTAAGAGGAGGTGGTAATGCATATTGAAGATAATTGCTGCAAACATTCCTCGATTGCATTGAATGAGAGTCAGTCCTAAAAAAAGGGTTTTGGAGGGGAACAATCTCTGACATTTTCAACTCTATTGAGGCTTTTTTTAATTCTCTTTCAAACTGATCCCTTACAGCAAGAGGACTAATCGAACTCGGTTTGTCTCTATGCTTTTATTACCTGAGCAAACCCTAGCTCATCTGTATGCATTTTAATTCCATGATTTGAATTGGCCATTGTACGTTATCGTTTTGGTAAACGTAATTGTACATGTATAATTCATTTTATATAGATTTCATAACTAGAAAATATTAGTCGATGATTATTGAATTAATGCAGGAGAGACAGTTTCATCACACACAGAGCCTTCTGCGACGCCCTTGCGCAAGAAAACGCGAGGCTGCCGCCGGCCGGCTTGAGCTCGGCGATCGGCGGCGCAGCAGGTCAACTCTTTGCCAGTCGAAACATAAACCTCGGCCTTCCGCAGTTCAACTCAGCTCAGCTCTCATCTTTTCAAGATCACCAAGATCCGGTGCCGCCGCCGCCGCAGACTAATTCCGATCATCATCTCCTCCACTCCAGGTCCAGGATCCATATGAGCAGCGGCCAGTTCGACGTCGCCATGGCTAATCATCACCTCAATAACACAGTCTCCTTTCGGGCACCGCCGCCGCCCCATCAGCTTCCGCACTCGTCGCCTTTCTTCCTCGGGATGGAGGACGGGGCCGCGGCGCCGGCCTTGCTCCATGGCGGCCAAGGCTTCGGTGGCGCATCGGCGAATAATAACAGCAACCTTTTCAACCTCGGCGGTTTCTTCCCGACCAAGATGGAGGGGGACGAGCAGCAGAGCAACGAGGCCGCCGTGTCCCTGTTCGGCGGAGGCGAGCTCATGGGCCACCACGAGGGCCCCACCATGTCGTCTCTCTACAACCCCGAGGCGCCGCCGCTGCTCCCGCAGATGTCGGCCACCGCGCTGCTTCAGAAGGCGGCCCAAATGGGCGCCACCTCGGCCGACGGCGGCTCGATCTTCTTCAGAGACTTCGGCGGCGGCGAGAGCTCCAGAAGCGCCAACGAGAGGCAGTACCAAGAGATGATCATCATGAACTCGCTCGGCGGTTTCCATCAGCAGGGATTCATGCATGACGTGGAGGAGGAGAAGCTGAACCAGCAGCGCCTGAGCACGAGGGACTTCCTCGGCGTCAATGGCAGCATGATGAGGAGCATGATGGATCCGGCGACCATCAGCGATCACAACATGCACGGATCATCCATGGATCACTCCACCTCCTCCACCCCGTCCTTCAAAAATGCCGGTGGAAGATTGCAATAGGACTTCTCTTCATCATTAATCTTAATTAGCCTTAATCTTAGTCCCTTCTTCCTAGCTATAGCTCGAAAGCTTCTTATTAAAATGTTAAAAACCGGCAAACTTTAATTTTCTTCTTGTTTTTTCTTTAAACTCATGCTTTAGCTACTTCATAACTGTCTTTGCAATCTCCTCGTTGCTGTTGATTAATTAAGTTCAATAAATAGCAGCTTTAATTTCTTTTCTGAATCTGATAATCACACAATCGATTACGTGACTGCATGCATGAACTTAAAATGCTCGTCTCTTTTGTTTATTCTTATTATATCTGTGATTCAACTTAATTAACGTAGCATTTTATATCGATCGAGGACATGAATGTTGGCAAAAGCTGACGGCAGTTGCACGTTCCTTTTAAATTTAAGCATCGAAGTGACAAATCAAGTTCACGGGTTGCATTCCCTATATACGAAGGTGATTCTGCTTTGGATACGAAATATATTTAAACTATATGGATATTTTCAATATTGCATATACGAAATGCTATAACTAGTCATGTCATGGCACATGAAAAATACACTGTCATTCTGACAGAATATTTGCTGCAACTTTTTCCGGATTTATTTGTTTGCTCGAATAGATTTATATTTCTGCTAATCATTGAGCATGTGTATAGACGTACTTTTGTGAACCATATGTTTCATATAATTCTCATTTTATCAATCCTTGTGGCACTTTCAACTTAGAAATGATCAATGTTTTGTTAAAAGAAAGTGGCTTCTGTGGTTATCACTCTGAAAGGGCCTTTGTTTTTTTATTGTCTTAGGCATATAGACAATCTTGTTTGAAGCCTGATTCTTTGCCTCAAGTAAAGGATGAAGGTCGAATGATCAAATGACACAGATATTTTAATTTGGATTTTAATTACTGTCAATCTGCATATAGTCTTTTAAAAAAATGAGCTATTGGAAAATATAAACTGATGATCATATACAATCATAGACTTTTAATATATAGAAATGCAGAAAAATTGTTCTGGATCTTAATATGTAGGTCGTTCAAATTGTATTCAATTATATGAACTTGACCTAAGTATAACTAATCGTTATTTAAACCTATATGACAAGTATGTGAACAGACATTAATGAAAGATATTAGGGTATATTTTCATAATCTGAGTATTTTTTTAATGACAGATATTAGAGTTCTCTCCACCTAAAGAGTTGCTCTTCTTCTTAAACTGAAGTTTTAAATGATTAATTGGATGATATTATTCCAAAGATACACATTTATTATATATCATAATTTTTACAATGCAAACTTCTTAATTTTATCTTTCAAAGTTGTTTCCTGAATTCAAATAAACTCAATTTATAACATGTTTCCGTGAGGAAATTAAAGAGTGGAAAGAGGAGTTTTCTATTGTTTCGAGAGAAAAAAGGTTAGCATATGTGTGCTTCCCCAAATGCTTCGTTTAAAGATTGAAGTAAACAATCATGCACAGACGTTTTTACAACAGTTTTTTTTTCATCCATACGAGATCTGAAGCTAAGAACTGAAGACATATAAAACAAAAAAAGAGAGGATAAATTATCATAGGTCATACCTAATTTGGTCACGAGAAGGGTTAAAATTAATCATCTGCTTAATTCTCCTTCACTTCCTCTCAATCTTTGAGGGAAGAAATCACTACTCTCTTCTTCCTTGTGGATCCGTCGATCAAAGGAGACACATGAAATGGAGTCCCTACACTTCCCTTTACGCTGCATGTGATCCTCCCGTGGAAGTAGACAAAGCGCCCGTGTTGCCTGCCCATGCAATAGTTAATTAATTGGAATTGGAAGCTGGTGGCGATGTGGATATCTATAGATAGATACGTAGATATTATTTAATTTAATTTAGTTTAATTAGATGAAGCATTGATCGAGAAATTAAATGCGAATGTCGATAAAAGGATTTTGTCAGATTACTAGAAGAGTTCGTTCTCCCGGCGATGAATACTGTCAGCACTGTGCTGCACGAAGAACAAAGGAAATAAAACACTGATAAGGCTGGCTTCTGGTAGTTAATTTGAGATTAAAGTTTTTATCTTTTTATTTTTCAGTAGAACTGGCGAAATTGCTGAAAGGGCTGCATTTGATTCTATTCGTACACTGCAACAGCACCCAAACCGAGATCCTGCAATGGCCTTGCAAACTCATGTCAGGTGATGCCTCGGGATGTCATCCGCCATGGCTGACTAGGCGTGGAGGAGGAGATGCACAAACTCCAAAACCCAGTTGAAAATGATCAGTTCGATAGAGCAGATGCCGCACAGAGATGAGTACAGAGGCAACAGTTGAAAGAAGACGCTGTTGAAGATCCTTGCTGCTTTGGAAATGGAGAGCTGTCGTGGAGCAGACGAAGGGAAGGGCAGGTATTTAGTCCCACATTCTATGTTCCTGCGTTTGTATACCCTTTATAAATTTATTAATGGATTAGTAATTTGTTTGTGTAAACTTCCACCTTGCCGATTAATTTTAGCTTCAATTCAAGTTGAGTACTAGGGTCTTGATTTTAATTATGTTTGAGCCGTGAGATCTTGAACGATACGTGGAAGAAGCGCGACCACCATCAAAATTCCAACAATGCCCTTTCTCGGTCGCCAACAATTCGCTACATTGATGGGGCTTATTCGTAATTCGAGTCCTCCGAGGGTTTAGGAGTTTACCCCGCCGCCACGGCCGGGACGTGGCCTGTTTCCTTTCGTGCAACCGCGGATTCGAAGGGGCGCAGCTTGGTTCTCCTCCCACAGCATCGCTTCCTCCACGGCGATCGCGGTTGACTTAGCGGAGAGCCTCGGCGCGGAAAAGAGGGGAGGAGGGAAAGGCGAGATGGTGGACACGGGAAACGCCGGCGAGGGCAAAGAGTGGCGGAAGGGGATGCGGGTCTTCTCGCCGGAGTACTATGCCGTCTGCGCTATCGGCGGCATGCTTAGCGCCGGCACCACCCATCTCGCCATCACGCCGCTCGACGTCCTCAAGGTCAACATGCAGGTGCGAGACTCGATTGATAAAAGGCGACTCTTTTCCTTCGCTGCGATTCTTCCCTGCTGTTCTTTTGTATCGAAATTTGCGTGTATTTGGGGAAACCTCCGAGGCAGAGACTTTGCTTAAATTAATGCCGGCGGATTTCATCTTCTTGTGCATGTTCTTGCTTTGATAGTGGAGGAAATATCGAGGTGAAGTTTCTTGTTTCTTTAGGAATGTGAAGTAGGCTGCTCACATGAATTAGGGATATATGCTGCTAAATCCCAATAGCAAATGGGTTTCTGGGAATGCCTCTGTTCTGCCATATTGTTGTTTTATGGTCTTGCTCTGCAATTTAAATTGCCCACATTTTTTGCACTACATCCGATTGAAGCAATAATCTCTCTGAATTATTTGCTTGAGAAGCTGGAACTTGATCTCAGCAAGTATACACAAACATCCGCCATCTTGCTTCGAACTTCCTGTAAATCATCCTCATAATTCACTTATCAAAGTAAAGTGGAAAACTAAGATTATGAAACCATAATTAGGATGAAGGAAGAATCCTTTAGGTTTATAACCAACTCTTGTACAAATCAGTTCTAGAGCATTCTAGTTCACACTTGACATCAATTTTAACTCTCTTCATATTGCAATTCTGTTCAGTGGGCTGTGAGAGTCTCTTCTTGTAGGACTACTCATTAGTTCCTAATGAGTATCATAAGCTTTGTATTCACTTATCTATAAATTACTCCCAATTACAGGTGAACCCTATTAAATACAATAGCATGTTCTCTGGACTCCATATCCTTGTCAAAGAACATGGGCCGGCATCACTTTGGAGAGGTTGGGCTGGGAAACTATTCGGATATGGCGCTCAAGGTGGTTGTAGGTTTGGGCTCTATGAATATTTCAAAAAGGTGTACTCGGATGCGCTGGGAGGATCAAACAGAAGTACAATTTACTTTGTGAGCAGTGCATCTGCACAAGTAATAGCAGATGTAGCCCTTTGTCCATTTGAGGCTGTGAAAGTTCGTGTGCAAACACAAGCACATTTTGCTAGGGGCATGGTCGATGGCTTTCCTAAGTTATATGCATCCGAAGGATTGTCCGGGTAATCAAATTAAGCTATGACCTTCCTTTGTGTTCTAAGACTCTGTCATCCTAGGGCTAATCCTCATTAATCTATGAATGAATCATTCATCATTCATTCTATTGCAGCTTCTACAAGGGACTTTTACCACTTTGGGGACGAAACCTACCATGTACTTGCTTTCTCGCCTTTTCTCTTTCCTCACATTCTTACTGAAATTTCTTTTATTCAAGTATCAAAATTTACGTGTTATGTTGGAATTATTTATCAAAATTGATCGATAACAACTTCAGGTTGATTGTGTACTAAGAGGTCCTAGAGTAGACATTTTAGTAACACATGTTACTCTGTTTTGGTTGTCTTGATGCAGTTTTATAAGAAGAACAATCTGAGTTTTATAATTTACCATGATACAGTTTCTATTCTGATGTTCTCGACCTTTGAGCATTCTGTCGATATGCTATACCGTGATGTCATCCAAAGGAAAAGGGAGGAATGTTCAAGAGCTCAACAACTTGGTGTGACTTGCATGGCTGGTTATGCATCTGGAGCTGTTGGAACTATTATATCAAATCCTGCAGATAATATTGTTTCTTCACTTTACAACAAAAAAGCTGACAGTATCTTGCAGGTACCATAGAACTATACTCTCTTGAACTGTCCTTTTACTCCACTGTGCTACAATCATCGATAACGAAATACTAGTTTCTCACATGTGCAGGCAGCGAAGAACATCGGATTTCTCAATTTGTTTACTAGAAGCCTCCCTGTTCGTATCACACTCGTTGGACCTGTTATAACATTGCAGTGGTTCTTCTATGACACTATCAAAGTATTAACTGGACTGTAAGTATATAGAAACATCAGTAACTACACAAAATCTCCAATTCTTCTCACTTAAATGGTGTTTCAATTCAAATAAATGCACTTGAAACACTTGGATTTGAATGTTTCAGGCCAACAAGTGGAGGTATAGCACACGACTATGATGAAGTTAATAGCATAACCTGATTTGAAGCTGGAGCAAGTACTGATCTGATTGGCAAAAGTATTGAGACTGTAATCAGTAGCACTAACTCCAGCATTGTGATTTTGGCCAGAGTTCTATTGAATTGATGAGAAAATCAAGGTGAAACATCTGCTAGTTGCAATCGGAACAGGTTGCTTCTGATGGTGCTTTTGTTTTTCCCTCATCAGTTGTTCCTGATTGCTACAAGCAACATTAATATATGATCAATGTACAGATGGTGTGAATGTTTATTTACACATCTTTCATAAAATAATGTGGATACTGATATTTTGCAGTTGGGTACTTTGTTGGTTACTTTACCCAAATATCTTATGGGCAAATTTCATTTTGCAGTGTGCAAGTTGTTAACAAAAATTTCCTTTTGTCCTAATTGTTTTCTACAAGTGCTCAAATCGATGTCTAGATATTAGGAATATCATATTTCAAACTAGTTTTTATTGAGTTATTCTGAAACCATCGTGCTATAGATTTTTTCCTCTAATATATCCAGAGAAACCCGTCGAGGTCAATCTCCAATCTCGAGCGGTCAAGACTCCCTCCATCTCCACGGTCCTTGCTGAATGAGGCCTTTTCGATCTCAACCTTTGATAATTTTTGATGAACTCAATTGTTATACGATGTGGCATAAAACCGTCGATGATGAGGCAGCCCATGCCGAAGGTGACACTTGACCAACGATCCGATTGTACCAGGCACACGGCTCCACCATTGTCAACCTTGATGCCTTACCTTTATCTGCCCAGTCAGTCAGCTTGTGACTCCTCATTCATGCGACTATCTAAGCGAGTCACCTAGTGACTCCTTACTAATTAAATACATAAAAAAATCTATCCACCTATAATTTTTTTTTCCTCCAACTTTTCGAATTTGTAATTTCTACGATTGCAATTTTTCGAAGGAATCAACGTCGACGGATAGTCACCAGGGTTCAACCCACGCGACGCTGACGCTAGAGGAAGGATTCACACCCTGCGAGATTAACGCGAGTGTTAGGATTAGGGGAACACGTCGGAGGTTGTCCGGCGGAGCCCACTCCGACGCTCAAATCAGTGTCTTGATTCCAGGAGATGAAAAGAAAGGCGAAAAGGAGATGCGTAAAGTAAAGAGAGTGTAATCCCTTTACCAGAGGGGTTGGAGTACCTTTTATACATGCGGCAACTGTATCACGAGTTTCCACGATCTTTGTCGCGTCCCCCCAATTGTCGGTTACAGGATAACCTTTGCAACGGTCCACGCCGTCATTAAGATCGGACCGTTGCGACAATTATGGATCATGATGACTCCGTGATAATTGTTAATAGTTATCAGCAGATCCGAAGAAAGGGGGGCCTTTTATATTTTGAGGCCGAATACTTCTTGGACTCTGCTCCCCTGAGGGGATATCGGGATTTTCTGGCCTGGGGGGGGGGGGGGGGGGGGCCTTCCCGAGAGGATTTAGAGAGCTCCGGAAAGAGAGTCGTTTAGACTCGATATATCTTGTCACACAACTTCTTTAGTCCACGTGTCAACCACGGGGTACTCGACCCCATCAGCAATCATTGATGTGAATCAAAAATGAAGATGAAAACAGATTGACAACTTGAGGGCGTAGATAATCTACCATTACATCGACAAACGGTTTCCCAACACTTGAGCTTATATGACCACTGTGCCATAACTGCATTGTTCAGCTCTCTATAGACAACTAAGCACATCAGATCTCATTCAGGGTTGAGTTTAAGATGGGTTCATCCCTAGGATATGTTGATTCCCCCTCTAATCTGCAAATCAACAGCAAGCTGAGAACACTTCTTTTTCACTTCCACTAGTTCATGCTCCAATTCCTCGACCTATTTCCAACAGAATAGGAAACAAAATTCACAAAGAATTTGAAAAGATAATATTATTAAGCAATTCAGTGGAGCCAGGTTAAGCAACTTGAGAATTGGAAGTTCAAGGTACTTTACAGGATGCGCCTACAAGAGAAAAAATACAAAGGTGCAAAATGAACATAAGGATTCAAATTCTCACTCCAAGCCGAGATTTCAGTCTAAGACTGAAACAAAACTGTGCTGTTTCAGCTAGTACCAACAAAAGATGTCAATTTGCTCCAATAGGGAGCAGCGGGAGAAACAAGCAAAAGGAGGAACTGAGGAAGCATATCTGGTGAAGGAAACATGAGTTGCAACAAAGTAGGGCACTCACGATGCACTCAAAACTATTTTGATATGTGAACGATTCAGAGCTTCTTGTGGAAGACACTATTGGTGCAAATAGAGATGCTGATCACATACACTCCAAAGAATAAATATTCCGAAAAGTCGCATCTGTGACAAATTTTAGACATTCTGACATAGTAAGATCAAACTGATAATCAAGTTTGCACGTTTAAGTCAAAAACTGGCCAACCACAAACAAATTGCAATAAAGAACCCAAGCAGATTGCATGCTCCAATAAAGATCCAAAAACAAGTAGAATGCATGTTCCAATAAGGAACTATAAGATAAGCATACATTAAAAAACAAGCAGATTACATATTCCAATTGTTAGTAGGAGCTCTAGAGCTAATTATGTGATAATTGACTAGGAACCTTTTATATCATATTCTATCATTAATAAATGCATATTTGGTTATTATACTTATTTTATATTTGTGTCAAATAACTAAGTATAATAATGTCCTTGGGTAGTAGGTTCTTATCTACATCATATCGATTAGTTGAATTGATAGTAAGATGGCGTAGAGAACACTACACTAAATCATTCCTAGTCAAGCATTAATATTCAAGGACAATATTAATGCATGGAGGCTGCAAGTAGGTCAATTGATGACTTGAGCTCACAAGTCATGGATATATGATATCAAGTTGACACATGGGTATACATTAGAGAATGTGTACTGAATTGACCCGCCATGAGAAAGTTTCATAGATTGTCATATGAGTGTCATAAACTTTCTCATGTGACTATTAGTATGAATATTCGTTAAACCTGAAGTCACTACGGTTCTCTACATAAGGAGTTATGTACTTTGGTATCGTCAAACGTTACCTGTAACAGGGTGGACTATAAAGGCGATCACTAGGTATGTAATGAATTATGCGGAGGAATGTGAGTGTTGTAGATGAGATCTATCCCTCCCATATAACGGGAGTGATATCTATGGGCCCCTTGATCGAGTATGACTACTAAAACGCATGACATGTTCAAATGAGTTAATATGAGATATTGAGCTCATTTGCTTGAGTGAGTCTACTTGGGGATCAAGAAACACAAAGATTGATCGAGGGTGACACGGTCTATGCCTCATTAGTCAATCTAGATATCAAAGATAGAAGGGCAAGGTTATATATTGTTATAGTCACGAAGGTTAAGTCAGATCTCGACTTTCTCGTCACTTAGGTAGCAGTGATGCATTGTTAGATGTCGCTCATTGCTTATATGTCTAAAGCGGTTTAGGCACATTGCCAACTTTATAAGAACCTATTGGGTCACACACTAAGGACACGATGCTTTGGAGATTAATTGATCTTAGTTTGACTAAGATTTGATCCGAATTGGATTAATTGAGTTAGACTCAAGTGAATCCAATTGAATCATGGTATTGAGATCTAATTTGAGTTTGACTCATTTAGATTAGACTCAATTACATTTGAATGATATATTAATTAATTAAAATGTTTAATAAATTAATAATAGAGGAAGATAAAAAGTTTCTCTTCACTGGATGAAGAGAAGTTGAAAAGCCACGTGAGAAAATGTGCTCTAATTGGGTTTTTATTGACATTAATGGAGGGAAGCTAAAAGGACAAAAACTCTTAATATTCATGGGATGAGCATAAAAGAGTTTTTCTTGTCATTTGGAAGAAGAACTGGTCATTTTTCCTTCCCTTCCTTCTCTTGGCCGAAATCCCTCTTCTCTTTCTCCTTCTTGCTTTGTGAATCTTCTCTTGTGGCTAGCACCACAAAAGTGATTCTTCTCCGAAGCTTGAGAGATCGTATTCGTGTGGATACACATAGATGCACGGACATTTGAACGTGTAAGAGATCCGACATACCTCGACAAGCCGGATAAGCGAAGGGCACACGCCAAAGGTATACCCATACGATAGGAATTTGTAAATTAACTTTGTATGAGTTTTCTTTCGCATGGATCGCTCGTGGGATCTATTATTTCCGCTGCGATTGTTAAATATTTTTGTCTATCGATCCCTATTCCAATAATAGAACTTAATAATTATCTCCAAAATAAATCATTGTCAAACAAAAAAGTATTATCTCCAAATTACCCGATTAATAAATAAAAGTGAGAAAAGCACAAATGTATTAATCGCAAGCATATTACAAGCAACTGAGCACATAATCTCCAACTTCAGAGGGATCTAAACTAAATGATAACTCAACTTTCACAGGATCTTCACAAATAACATGAGCAACCTTGTACTTGTTCTTACCAATGAATTCATACTTATCCAACATCTCAAGAACTTCTGGCATTTTTGAGGATTTACTTTAAACCCAAACTGACATTGACTCAAAGTGTGAGCTAACAATTTGCATAAATCCTCAACCCGATCACTGAGTAACTTGAAGTCAGAATCAACATTTTGCTCAGCTGAAATCTTTGCTCTTCGAAGCTTTTTAAACTTTGTTAGCGGATGATTTATTTTTCTCCTTAGAGTGAGATGCCCTTGATGTAACAGAAGGATCTTGATGTGACATCGAATCAACTTCAACTCCTTTTTCAACAGGTGAATTGTCAACTGATATGGTCAACTCAACATCCATATCAGTGATATTTTGCGCAGCCATTGTAGGATCTTCCACAACAAGCCATGTTGCTCTGTCTTTGCCATATACTATCTCTAACTCCGAAAAATAAGGGAACGATATATTGTAGAGACTTTTGGTATCATTGTGATTCTATCAAAAAGAAGAACATAACAGTCAATTTAACATATTCATAAACGACATTATAATTTGAAAAAACTAATTTTGATTAACGCGCGTACCTTAATCCATTCAAGATACCATGTTTCTTCACAAGCTATCTTCTTTCGACACCATTCTAAGTGCAACCACTTTGTCTACACATTTCATTGATAGCGTGGAATTTCCTCTTTAAGATTTTGATCATAGATTCAATGTGACTGATAGATTTGACGAATGTTGGCAACTTTTGGATCATAATCTTTCTTAGCTCGACCATGTAATTGTTCTTGAAATCTCCGTCTATTTTCCAAAGAGAATCGGTTGTCATATTCTGCAAACATCTTATTAATGCCCAGCTCTCCTCCTCCGTCCAAAAAACTTTGTTTTTACCTCTTCCTCGTATTACATTCTTTCCCATAGATTCTGTTAGATTACTCTCTATCCTAGTATCCGAGTCATATCAAAGTGACAAAAAAACATAAATGTCATAAACATTAGAGCATTATATAATATGAAAACATAATAAACATCACAACATCAATCAAAAAGGTTAGATTAAAAAAGATGCATCTACTACACATGCACATGGTAAGAATATCAAAAAACCGTTAGCATCACAATATCAAGCATTAGCATTATAAACATTAGCATCACAAAATACAAGTTGCATTGAAAACATAACAAACGCCACAATAATGAAAGTCATTTCATATCAAATATTTCATTTTGCCAATTGTTAAACATTTAGAGTGTTAAATTATTCCTAAATACAGTCCATTGATCAGTTGGGGAAATTGTCCGTATGTACTCCGTTTCAAGCCCACAATCACTATCATCATCTATACTCTATTCATCTTCATCAGAGATATACTCCTGTGGATCATAGCTCATGAATTTACGGATCAAATTATGAAGCAATCAACATGCAATGATAATACGAACTTGGGTTTGCATTGGAAAAATGAAGGAGAAGCTAAGATTCTCCAACACCCTTTCAACAAGCCAAAACACTTCTCAATAACATTCCTAGTTCTAGAGTGCTTCATATTAAAATATTCTTCGACTGTCTCGGGACAACAATCTTCCCATTCAATGAGGTGATACCTATGCCCGCGATAAGGTGCCAAAAATCCATCTGAGTTGCAATATCCAACATCGACCAAATAATAATAACCTAAACCAAGCACACTAGTTAAATAAATAAATGTAAGTATTCTAGAAATTTAAAACTCCGTATTTGTTATTTACCTTGGGGGATTTTAAGACCAGATGATCTACTGATGGCATCATGAAGTACCCGACCATCATAGGTAGGCCCTTCCCACCTAGGTAACACATATATGAATTGCATTTGTGAACAACATACTCCCAAGACATTTGTTGCAATCCCTCCCTTTCTTGTGCAATAACGTTGTTTTTCTTCCTTAGGTTGTGTCACTTGGATAAAAGTGCTGTCTAAAGCACCTAAACAATCCTATAATAATTTTCAATTATAATAATTAGAGGTAATTATTGGAATTATAGATTGAAATAAAAAATACAATTAAACTAAAAAAATTATAGGCGATTAAAATTTTCTTATCTTAAATGGTTTCATCTACCATCTTCGCAGTCATTGTGCACCGGTTCAGGTTTCTTGAGCAATATGTTGTGCAGTTGTAAAATTGGTCGAAGACATAAATTGAAATGATGACTTATTGTCTCCCGACTTCTTTTAAAAAGGAGACTCATCGTTCGATTTTTTTTATGATGTGGCAACACATAGACAAATAAGGCCACAATTTCATCAATGGTGGCATTTTTTGTAGCTTTTAAACCTCCAATGTCTTGTACCATATCACACAATATCCTGAATATTTTCTATCCATTCGAAGTTCACTAATACTTATTTCATCACTCTCTTTTGTAAGGTTGAACCTCCATTCCACACGTGTAATTCGTTTGTCCTCCCTACTTTTTATTTGACGAATCCTATTTCGACAATATGTAAGTATTGTAATTTGATAAAGTAGAACCACCAAACAAACCATGAGCATTACATATATATTCCATAAAGTGCACATTAATCTACGCCTTCTATAATTAAATGGTGGTTGTGCCATTTTTCTACAAAATTAAATAGGAACTCATTAATATGATAGACATCAAATAGGAATCCATACAAATGATTTTGCTAAACGAGATAAATCAATTACTATAGATGAGTAATTGGCAGAATAACAAATAAAATAACAAGCACGAGCAATTGGCAGAAGTAATAGAGGAGAATAAGTAATTACTCACAATATCCTCCTGTGCACTGGGAGAAGGCGACGCGTAGGGAGAAGGGAGGCGGCGCGCAGGTAGTAGGTGGCCCTTTGTTCGGGAGAAGGGAGGCGGAGTGCATGGACAGGGCAGCGGCCTCAGAGAAGAGGGTCGGCGTGCAGAGAGAAGGGAGGCGGCACAGGGAGAAGGTGGCGGCGCCAGGAGAAGGAGGCGACGTTTGGAGAGGGGAGAAGGAGGCAACGCCTAGAAAAGGAGGCGCCGTGAGGTGGGGAGGGGAGAGAAGCGGGCGGCGCCTGGAAAAGGAGGGGAGACGATGCGACTCGAATGGGGAGGAGGGGAAAAATGCGTCGCGAATGGGCGGCGGGGGCTTTACTGTCTGCGACAAAAAAAATGAAGGGGAGGAATGAGTTTAGTGATAACCGAGGGATGAGTAGGTTATCAAATTAAGGATATTAAAATCATACATTAATTTCGATTCTCATCTACTAAGCATCAGGTATGGGAATGAAACGGATTTCATTCCCATTCCAACCTCTTAAACCCACCTACTAAGCCCCCCCTAAGTAAAGTATCATTTTCTACTTGTATTACATGTCACTCTTCTCTCTTGAGTTCCTCATCTTCTTCTTCTCCTTTCTTCTTTCTCGTACATCTACGAGTCTCATTCTTTCAGTTTCAAGTTGACTAGACCTTCGGAGAGCTCACGTCCGCCACATCGACACCCACATACACATTTTAACCGTAGAAGACTAAAGTTCAACCGGCTGAAGGATGGACACGACCATATATCAAGGTAAATCAAGAAGCTCAAGCCTTATCTTGCAATCAACGTCCCAAAAGAGAAAAATTTCTATAATATATCATAATTAAGAATCGAATTATGAGTGTTTGAAAGTTATTAGTGTCTCAAATTATGCGTGCCGGAGAACTACTGACACATCTATGACACTGTACCTTAGCTGGGAGTTTGTTGGATAGGATTTTAAATCTTAAATTTTGCAATATTAATTTTGCTTTTTCTTATTTTATGATTCACCGGAGCAGCTGCCCTTATCATACATTTGGATACTTCATCAAGTCCGTCCATTCTCCTCCAGGGAAATCGAATCCGTTCATCTGACATACTGATCCCATAATAAGTTCCATGCTGGTCATCGTATTATTCGATTACCTCATCTCCCCTTTTGCGGTCGACTTCGATCTCGAAATCTAGGGTTAGGGTTACGATCACGAACTGGGTAGAAATTGGGCGTTTCCCCCGATCATCGGCTCCAAATTTTCTTCGGCTAAGACTGTTATAGGTGTTCGATTTAGTCTCCGATTGCACTTCGTGCTTGCCGTGAACGATTTTAGGGTTTTCTTGATTCGTCGCCGGGGAATCGATGAACGACCCATCGCAGGCGTTGAACCGAAGCTACGGGATCTGGCCTCCCCCGCATCCTCCGTCCGAGGATCCGATGGGGTTCGCGAACCCCGTCAGGCTTCCTCCGCCCTTCGCCGCACCCGGGGGAATCATGCACAGCCGAATGAACTGGAATGCCAAGCAAGACGCCGACAAACGCAAGATGGCGACGGGCGGCGCCGCTGCAGGAGGAGTGGTCCCTATGGGAGGTGGATTGCCCCCACTCTGCGGCGGAGGCGTCTCCGGCTATAAACCTCCGAGCCTCAACGAGCTCCAGTTCCAGAACCGCATCAAGGCTCGGAGGTTCTCCCAAAAGAAGAAATTTCCACGCTCCGCCCCCTTCGCCCCCCGCAACACGACCTCCTTCATTATCCGCGCCAAGAAGTCCGGCGGGATCGCGTCGCAGGTCTCGCCGTACCCGGTCACGCCTGCGGTCCTCCCGACCCCCAAGCTCTCTCCGACTCGCGAGGTCCTGACCGACATGGTCAAGGAGGAATGGGGCGTCGACGGCTACGGCTCCATGAAGGGGCGGATCCGCCTCCGATCGCCGAGGGGCGGCTACGAGATCCGTCCGGGCGGCAGCGGAGAGGACGACATGGAGGACGAGGAAGGGTCGAGCGAGAGCGATGTGGAGGAGCACCTGGAAGTGGAACGGCGGCTGGACCACGACGTCAGCCGGTTCGAGATGGTTTACCCACGGGAGCAGCACGGCCTGCAGTCGGAAGCCGACCTGCTGGAGAGCAGGGTGGATGACCAGGACGCGCGCATCGCGAGGCTGGAGGAGGAGAACCTGACGCTAAAGGAGAGGCTTTTCCTGGTGGAGATGGAGATGGGCGAACTGAGGCGGCGGTTGCACTTGCTCCAGCCTCACGGCGGCCTCCTCGAGAGGGAGGTGAGCAGTAACAACAACGACGATGCCAACAACCACAACAAGATCAACAACAGCGACAGTAGCAACAACGACGTTGTCGAGGAGTGCTCCGCCGGGAGCAGTGGCAATCCCACACTGGAATGCGGTGAGAGGGTCAAGAAGGTATAGTTTCTGCCACCGCTGTGTATAGTCTTCGTGCTAAATGCTATAGTAGGATCGAGATGTTGTAGAATCGCATCATATCAACCTGTGTAACTGCAATCAAAAATGGATCTGATTGAAGACTCGTGCTCTTTTCTTGTTGTTTCTGATGTAGATTTTCGCTACTTAATTCCTTCGGTGCTGTGTATAGTCTTTTATTATCGACTTAGCTCAAAATTCTTACTATGGGCAATTAATTAAGACAATAATTTATATTGCGGCTAATTTGTCCAATAAGATTGAAACAAGAACAGTAAAAATACCACTGTAAAAGTACGGCAAATGGAGACTAAAGCCATGTTTTTTTTTTGAGGGAGGGCGAATTGAAAAAATTATGGAAATGTTTTTGGCACTCGTTTATTTAATTAGGAATGATGGATTACTCATTTTTATCACTGTTTACTTATCATTCTGATAATGGACGTATGGATTTGTGAATCCGTCGGTGGATTACAAAATCTGATAATGCACGTATGGAGATTAATGCTCTGTTCAACTGTGTATTTGTTAGGAAGAATGGATTACTTATCATTTCCGCAGTTTACTTATCATTTCATAATGGATAGATCCATTTGTGAATTCATGGATTACTTTTTTTAGGTGCGTTTGATTAGTAATCACATAATTAAAATTATCATTATAAAATATGATGTAATATTGTTTAGTTCAATTTAAATAATATAATAATTTAATTAATTTAATATTTTATTGATATATCTTTATTCTTCTTTTTGATTTATCATTACTTTGGGTGTCACCATGGTGATGCCGTCACCATCTTCATTGTGAGCGTTGGTGGCTTGCCCTCTTCTTGGATTTGGTGAGTGCTTCTAGCTTCGGTTTATGGCGGCACAGCAACAACTCCTCGTGGAAGTCTTCGTTGTCAACGTTGTCCATGTGCCTTGCCTGAACTACCTCCGAGACCAATGCGAGGATGGTTGCCTCCTCCTTTCCTTCATCGGCACCCCCTCCGACATCACCGAAACTAACACGGGACATAACCAACTCGAAGAATCTGAAGCCATAGAGAACCCCAAGAAATAGGAAGACTTGGAGGAGGAGTAAGTGGAAGTCTTCAAAGGGGTACCGTCAACGATTTCAAAGTGAGGCAACAATAGAGTTGCACCAGTGGTGCCGTCAAGGTCCTCCGTTCTTCAATCGTCATCAGCAAGTGCGAGGGCGAAAAAGATACTAGCCAAATCCAGAGTAACCTTGCAGAATCACCTCACACCTTGATGTCACGATGGGCACCAACACCAACCAGCACTATTGTAGCAGCTTCGGTAGTCGTAACCTCCACCCTCAGCACCACTGGTAACTGGCGTGATTAGATGTTAGAGGACAACAAGTTGCTATACCCGTTAAAGAAACGCAATCGAGAGTAGATGTTGTGGAGCGTGAGGAGGTGCATCAACGAATTGCGCATGCCATTGTTTATGGTCGCACAGTAGTAGCTCATCGATGTTGATGCTATCTAGAACTGCTTCGACCTCCAAAGCATACGGCGATTCTACAGTACCGTCAGCGAGGTCGCAATGCCTAGGGTGTCATCCTCAGAGGCGGAGAAGGGGATGCGATGGAGACGCATGAGGCTAAAGTCGGCTATCATGGGCAAAATCATAGGGTAATTTTGGGATAAGATTTTGTTAACAAACCTTACACTTTCAGGGTTTATATTATTCATGTTATCATACATAACCTTGATTATGTGATTACCTGATGATTACATAATCAAAGTTATAAGAAATAAAATAAGACATAATATTGTTTGGTTCAACTTAGATAATGCAACAACCTAATTTAATATTTTACTAATTTACGCTTGCTTACTCTTCTTTTAATTTTCACCTGAACCATCACATCTACCGAGGAAGAGGAAGTGTACGCCCTCACCCCCATCTCCACCACTCTGCTCGTGAATGAGAAATCGAAGTGCTTAACTAATCTAGTGTGTTTAGACAAACTTCTACCATTTCCCTACTTTGAAGGTTATACATCCCACTCCACGATCCTCTCTATAAATATCACACCTTTCCACTGTCATAATCGCAATTCTCCCACTCACCGCCTCCCGACATGGCTTGGCTCACCCTCCTCCTCTTCCTCCTTGGCTTCGGCGCCTCCAAGTCAGCCACACCGAACATGTTCATCGTCAACTACAACCGTGAGTACGACATGCAGGACTTGAAGCGGAGAGAGGAGGAGGCGTGTCGGATGTACGATGCCTGGATGGCTATGCACGGTCAAGTGCACAACGCTCCGGTTGCTTATTCCTTGATTCGCTGCCTCATCTGAGGGAGGGAGGGAAAATGGAGGAATGGACAATGCGACGAGGGAGGACAAAGAGGGCTACAAAAATCTGAGGATAATTTTGGGGAAAATTTTTTGTTAACCCTCGAATTGTGGAAAACCTTAGGGGGCGTTTGGTTTGCATTTTCCAGTCTGTTTTCCATTTTCATTTTCTGTAGAAAATGCGATTTTCTGGAAAACATGTTTGGTTTGCATTTTTCAGCTTTGTTTTCCAGAAAAAAACATAGCGTTTTTTGGAAAACTGGAGAATGAAAAAAAGTTATTTTCCAGAAAACTAGAAAATGCGGTTTTCTGGAAAATGAAAATGGAAAATGACACAAACCAAACACCCTCTTACACTTCCAAGGTTTTCCGATTCCAGGTTGTATCCTCTTTTACTGACATGACAGACATGTTCCATTATCAAGAATTGCTCATTACTTAAACCAAATAAGATTTTTGTTGATAGTCTTGAATAGATAACTAAGGTTATGAACAATAAACCTGAACCAAACACACCCCCAAGGTTTTATGATTCCAGGTTATATTCTCCAATTGCTGACGTGGTGGGAATTACTCATTACTTAAATCAAATAATTTTTTTGTTGATAACCTACCAAAGTTATCAACAATAACCCACAAACAAACACCCTTGCCACTCAAATTGGATAGGAAGCCTTCCTCCTCTGTCGCATCTCCACCCTCGACTATCCTGTTGGAGCAATTTATGATCCGGAGTGATCATGTGTTTTGATGTTTGGGCAAAAGGTTTAAGTTAAGTTCACCCTTGTATTTGAATGTGTATGTGAGTGTATAGGTTTCCAAGATACACATAGACTTAGCTGGACGACTTCGGGTCCGATGAAGGATGACATAAGGAATGATGAGTCGTGGGCTCGTATACATCCGAGGGACCATGGACAAAACAAGAACGATGAGCCGAGGGAAGCACACTTCGAGACATACGCGAAGGATGACATGAGGACGAGCCATGAGCTCGTATGCATCCGAGGGGCGAGAGCCAAAGTCGAAGAAGGCTTGAAAGCAACAGATCGAGGTTGCTAGGTGAAGAGTCAGCTGAGTCATGAGGGTCCGAGTGCTGAGATAATTATATTCGGGAGGGAAACCCTAAGTTTAGGATTTGGTCAGTCGACTGATGCTTGGATCAGTCGACTGGTAGTTGGCATAGAAAGATCAGTCGACTGATCTTTTGTGCAGTCGACTGATGTTGGCTGGGAATTCGAACGTTGGATTGTAACGTTCGGATTCGGTTAGAACCAGTTGACTGGTGTTAGCACCAATCGACTCGTAACGACTAGTTCAACCATGAGCTCTATTTAAGGGAGCTCGGTTTAGCTGGCTAGGGTTGATGAAATTGACTTTGGTCAAAGGCCAATTAGTAGTCATGGTGCTCAGGGTTTGTTGCAAAGATTGTGGCGAGGTTTCTCCACTTAAGAGGAGCGACCAGAGCTAGTCAGAGGTCTTCCGAGGTTTAATCCACCAACGGGGATCGTCCACCTCAAGGACACGCCGAGGAGTAAGAGTTTTATCTCCGAACCATGTAAACGGTTTGTGTTAGTATTGTTATTATTTGTAGTTTATATTTCCACTTGCGCTTGCTAACACGTATACGAAGAAAATTGATACGTTCGGAGCAACGGGCTATTCACCCCCCCTCTAATCGGTCCATCGATCTCCAACAAGTGGTATCAGAGCCGGGGTCGCTCATCTACAGATTTACCTTCGAGAGAGCAAAAGGCTAGAGGAAATGGCGCTTGAAGAACGCTTAGAGGACGACATCAACGTTCCACCTCCCTACGACCGCGAGAGTTTCGATTATTGGAGGTTGTGAACAAAGACGTGGTTCAACATGGATTGAGATCTAATAATCGCCATTAAAGAACCATTTGAAGCCCCGAAAGATAAGCACAGGAAGAAGCTCCGACCACACTATTGGACTAAAGAGAAACAAACACAATCAAAGGCAAATGATAAGGTAATCTCGATTTTACTTAATATTTTGCCTAATGATATAATTAGTGGTAGGTAAATACAAAAATACTCATAAGCTATGAAGCAAGATGATAACTCTTCATCAAAACCCTACATAAGCACAAGAAGTAGAAGAGACCAAGGAAATGAACTTAATGGCCCAGGAGGAAGAAAAGGACCAATCGGATGAGAATAGGAACTCAACATCCGAGGAGGAGAAGAAAGAAGATGAAGAACAATCTACCTCCTCAAGTGAAGTGGCATAAGATGAAGAAAACCATCCACTTCATCAAAGAGTGTAGAAGAAGTCTCCACTTCAAGGATTGAGGGGAGGAGAGACCATCCTCAATACCAGAACAAGAAGAAGTCTCCACCTCCATCAAAACAAAATCTAAAGACCACATTATTTTCTTTGGGTGCAATGAGAAGGGACACTACTGTTGGGACCGGTAGACGAGTTAGAGGGGGGTGATTAGCTCGGATTTGCTCCGTGATGATTTGTCGCGGCGGAAGACTCGAGCAAACGCTAACACTAAGGATTTACTTGGTATCTACCCCGGACAGGTGACTAATCCAAGGATCCACTCTCCTCACACTCTCATACACTATGAAATATCTCCTTCTTGAGGTGGAGAAACCTCTTACAAGCTTCCAATAAGATACAACAAGAATCTAAGCAAATATAAAATGAAATCTTAAAAGATTTACAATGATAAGCTCAAGCTTTGCTTTCCTTGCTATCTTCAAGGTTGTGATTGCCTCTAGAACATTGGAAATGCAGCAGCAATATCCTCCAAGGCTTCCCTTGAAATGACACTGATGAAGGAGAAGAAGGGGAGAAGAGTTGTAGCTCAAAACCTGCGTGAAAACCCTTATACCCGACGCCTAGGGTTTCCTAATCGATTACCCAATCAATTACCACGTAGACTTAGCCGTTCAACGGCTAGTTTTTGAACCTTAATCGATTAGTCAATCGATTAAGACTTCCCTTAATCGATTGACCAATCGATTAAGGGAAGGTTGAATCGATTACCCAATCGATTCAGCCACCTTCTGTTCTCGCAACAAAACTCTCTTAATCGATTACCCAATCGATTACGGTCCTTCTTAATCAATTACCTAATTGATTACGGTCCTTCTTAATCAATTACCCAATTGATTAAGACCTTTCTTAATCAATTACCCAATTGATTAAGATCCTTTCTATTCTCGCGAGACAACAACCCAATCAATCTCCCAATCGATTGAGTCCAACCTAACTTGTGTTCACGGTCAACCCCTTTGACCAACCTGATTTCTCGGTCAACCCCTTTGACCAACCTGGATTTCTCCATCCTAGCTCTCAACTAGGACTTTACCTGATTCTCAACCAGGTTTGCCTAACCCTCGAGTTAGGTCTAGTCTCTTGGTAGACTTCCACCTTGCCAACGTGCGATCTACCCGATCCACTTGGACTTCACCCAGTCCCACTAGGTCTTTTCCTATTGCCAGCGTGCAATCTCCATGATCCACCTGAACTTCACCTAATCCCACTAGGTGTGCCTAGTCGCACTAGGTCTTTTCCCATGCCAGCGTGCGATCTCCCCGATCCACCTAGACTTCACCTAGTCCCACTAGGTGTGCCTAGTCTCACTAGGTCTTTTCCCATGCCAGCGTACGATCACCCCGATCCACCTGGACTTCACCTAGTCCCACTAGGTGTGCCTTGTCCCACTAGGTCTTTTCCCATGCCAGCGTGCAATCTCCCCGATCCACCTGGACTTCACCTAATCAAGTCTCCAATCAACCTTGACCCACTTGACATCATACGACATTCAAACATAATTATCAAACATCGAAACATCCAAACATAAGACATCGGCTCACCCGAGCCTAGTCAACCTAGGTCAATCCTGACCTAACCAAGATTGCACCAATAATCTCCCCCTTTTTGATGTTTGACAATATGTTTGAGAAAGACTAATCCCTATTAGCCTTTCAATTTCTCCCCCTTTGACATACATCAAAAAAACTCTCCCCGAGAGTATATTGTTGGAACCCGGATGGCTAGAGGGGGGTGAATATAGCCAACCACTTAGAGCTTTGGTATAAATCGAATTTCTGCACTCAAACTTATCAGTAGCACAGCGGAAGAAATAATCACAGAGTAAGCAGAAAACAGAGAAACGAAAGCAAAGTAAACACACTCGCAAGATCGCTAACAAGGAGGGTTTACAAGGTTCGGGGATAACTTGCCCCTACTCCTTGGCGTACCCTTAAGGTGGGCGATCCCTTGATCGTCGGCAGATCAAGCCCCGGTTATCACCGGATATAAAGCAACCTCCTTCTCGGTGGAGAAACCTCTCCACAGCGTTTCAATCACAGATTTAAGTTTAAGCACAAAGAAACAACAAGAAGGATCTTACTCAAGCACTTAGCAAGGACAAGAACACAGCAAGCTTTCCTGAGCTCCACCCAGCGGCGATCTCACGCAAGAAACCCTTCCTCGTGTCTTCCCGCTGTCGGACTCCAAGCCTCTTGTTCTCTCCTTCAGGCGCTCAAGTAATGGATGATTGCTTTGCAGTAGCTTGCTCAAGGTGATGAAACTTCAGAACGCGCAAGCTAGATGTGGAGAACACAAGGCGCAGCAAGAACTCAGAACTTCTGCTTCAACGAAGCCTTCTTCCGCCCTTTTGTTTCTCCACTCAGCACCAGGTGACAGCATCTCCTGCAGCCTCCAGCTGCTCCCCTGCCAATGCCAGCTACCACTGAGCCCTCCCTGGACTTCCTGAGCTCCCCTCAGCCAAGCTCCAGTCGGCAGCTCCAGTCTGCAACCCAGCCATTGCAACCTGAGATGGAAAACGGACAAACCTGCTCCAAGGAAAGCCTCCATTGACTTCTCCTTGAGTGTTTGAATCCTCCCCTGTCACCTGCAGCTTAATCAGAGTGTTAGAGCAGTATATCAAGCAGCAAATCAAGTATCAGATGTAAGCAGCAGAGAATCGGATATGATCAGGCGCGATCAGAGCATCTGACAGTGCAATTTGAATTAAAGTGATCGGTCACCGGACCGATCGGAGAACCTCCTGATCGGTCACCAGACCGATCAGGCTGGGTCCAGACCGATCAGGCTCCGTCCTGATCGGTCCCTAACGCTTGATTAGAAATCGCGATTTCTTTGGACTCTCCTGGATCGATCACCGGACCGATCCCAGGTTGTGGATCGATCACCTGACCGATCCACCCCTTTATCGGGCGATTCCTGAGCTTCGCAGTCCAGCCCTCCTGATCGATCACCGGATCGATCAGGCAACCTCCTGATCGGTCACCAGACCGATCAGGCTGGGTCCAGACCGATCAGGCTCTGTCCTGATCGATTATAGAGAGGAACCTGCGATGCTGGATCGTTCTCCAGAACGATCTGCACAGTGATCCTGATCGGTCACCAGACCGATCAGGAGCAGTTCAGCAAGGGAACTCAACCTCACTGTTTGCTCCCTGATCGGTCACCAGACCGATCAGGAGCCAAGCAGTGGGTGAAACGCATACTCCCTGATCGGTCACCAGACCGATCCACGAAGGAGTACCGTGCCAACTCCCTGATCGGTCACCAGACCGATCAAGGGGGCTCCAACCACCTGAGCCCTCCAAGCTAAGGATTTTTCACCTAACCCTCCAAGTTAGGACTTTTCACCTAACCCTCCAAGCTAGGACTTTTCACCCAACTCTTCCGGATTAGGACTTTTCCAAACCTAGCCCTCCAAGCCAGGACTTTTTCACCTAATTCTCCATGATGGGAATTTGCACCTAACCCTCCAAGTTAGGACTTTTCACCTAGCCCTCCAAGCTAGGACTTTTCACCCACCTCTTCCGAATTAGGACTTTTCACATACCTAGCCCTCCAAGCTAGGATTTTCAACACCTAACCCTCCAGGTTAGGATTTTCCAACACCTAGCCCTCCAAGCTAGGATTTTCCATACCATGCCTGATCCCCGATCAGGACTTAATCATCATAATCATCCACCTAAACTAAAATCGGTGTCAACACCAAAACAACAATCAGGGCCAGACTGCATCAACAATCTCCCCCTTTTTGTTGTTTGACAACCCGATTTAAGTTTAGGAATTCTCAATCAAGTGTTTCAAATTTAGAATCATAGGGGAATCCAGATCCTCCGCCTACAACATGATCATCCCAAACTTAACCAACCAACACTCTCTCCCTTTGTCGAACACCGAAAGGGGATCTAGAAGGGCTGTTAAGTTTAAACCATACTCCCCTTCAACCCTAGGGGTATCCCAAACCAACAACAATTTGATTTTTGATAAGCATATGAATACATATGACAAAAAGACATAGGCATGGCAAGACAGGCATATGTATCATACGAGCATGACATCATAAGCATAATCATGGTAGTGTAACAAATATGCAGATAGTACTCATCATAGCATCAACAAGAAGCATACTAAAGTAGGATAAACATGTGAGATAAGTCATAAAGCATCCAGAGAAATAACACGATGCAAGACACATGCATCAAAATCCAGATACGTGTGGCACAAGACCACAATAACAAGTCATGGGGCATACAACCCAAAAGTCACACAGACCAAAACCGGTCAAGTACACAGATCACGAAAAGAGGCAGCAAATATCCAAGCTCAAACGTCAGTGGGGGGGTCGTCATCGTGCATGAGATCATCTATCGTGGCATCAGCAGATCCTGGTGCAGCACTGCCTGAAGGAGCATCCCCTGGAAATGTATGGCGGCGCCACTCTGCGTACCAAGTCTGCTGCAATGCCTGGGCCCCAGAGACAGTAGACTCTATGCCGGTCAATCGGCGATCAAAGGAACGGAAATCCGAGCGGTCCTCCTCTCGATGGAGCTCCCTCAAATGAATCTCCTCCTGGAGGGTACGATCTAGCTCAGAGATCTGCCATCGTAGATCTGGGTCAGGCTCATAGTCGTACTCAGCGTCAGCAGTAGGAGCCTCATGAGGTGCAGCAGCCTCGGGTGGTGCCTAAAAATGCGGTGCTCCGCCAGGTAGGTCACCGAGTCCTCTCCCATCCTTCCAAATCAAAGCCCCATCGCGCTCTCGAATAATAATGTCGGACTTGGCAAAAGCGCGCCGACCCAGCCGACAATCCTGCTTGATCATGGGCACGGTCCTGCCCTTGGTGACATCAACACCAACTGACATAAGCCAGTCAGTGATGACATGACCAAATGGCATGTAGACCGTGCGACGGCTCGGCTCTCGATAGGATAGGATAGACTGGAAGATGCTCTCCATGATATCGAAGTCCATCCGGCGATGCATGCCGTAGAGCATAAGACAATGGTAGGGTCGGATCTCGGTCAAAGGCTTTGATGTGATGGGCAAGATGCAATTTGTGATTATCTTGAAAAGGATGTAGTCAGCTGGAGCAAGTCGTAGGGCAGCAAAAGTAGGAAAATCAGGACCCAACTCATCAAGCCCGGCGGGGCGAGGACGACCAAAGAAATGCTGATAGATGGAGTCGGGGGTAACATCTGAAAAAGGTGCCAATAAAGGATCAGGAAGCTCAGGGTAGAGTGAATACAGATTCGGTGATCGTCGACCACCCAAATACTCTGCCAAGATCTCGTAAGAAAAATCAAGGTTCCTCTTAGTGACTCGAGTGGTGAACTCGAAGCCTCCTTGAGGTCCCTGCTGAAGATTGTTATAGAACTCTGAGACGAGGTCGTGATTGATGGTCCGTTCCAAGGAAAGAAGGAAGCCCAGGTTGTAAAACATGACTATGTCCATGACTGACGGACAATGTTCAGTCAGACAAGGGATATCAATGGACCAGTAGGATAGTAATTTGAAGGTCCTCGACTGGAAGGCCTGTTCACATGCCGCATTTGGGAATCGGGAGCTTGAAGAAGGCTGAGGCCTTCTGGAGGGCGCAGATGCAGCAGGGGTCTTCCCCCTCGAACTGCCCTCAGCAACTTCTTTGCCCTTAGAAGACTTTCTATAGATTGGAATAGATCATACATGGTTTGAATCAGTTGAGCAAGATTGACATGAGCATAGTTGGAATCACAAAAATTCAGGAATTGATCAAGGGTAAGATATTGAAAAGATGGGTCACTGCCAAAACAAAGAGGTCACGGCACAACACACAAAAACATGGTTAGCTTCAAATACAACATCTATGAACTGATTTGAAGGGAAAACTAAGCCAAAAACTCACTTTGGTGTCATTGGTGAAGTTCTTGGAGGTTGGAAGAGCAAGCTTGCGCAGGAGAAGTGTTCGGCACAAGGGAGATCGCGAAGCCCTTCAGCGAGAGAGAAACTCGCAGGAAGAAGAAAGAGTTTGTAAGAACCCTTCTCTGGATCGCATGCGCAGAAGCTCACTCAAGGAGGAAGAAGAAGCATGGAAGGCTCTCGCACGGGAAGAAGCACAAGATCAATGGAGTTCGGCGCTAGGGCTTTGGAAGAATAGGGTTTTACCGAAGTTAATCGGTTGGTGGATCGGTCCACCAACCAGACTTTAATGCGTCTGAACGGATAACCATTCGATCTGATAGCGCCCAGACCGATCAGGCTATAGCCTGATCGGACTGACCTGGGCCTGATCGGTCGGGTGACCGATCAGGCGCGATCCTGATCGGTCGGCTGATCGATCAGGACACGAACAGTAGGGTTCGGAGAGAAACCTGTGAGCCCCTGATCGGCCTGTGGACCGATCACCATAGGGTGCCAGATCGGTCCGGGGACCGATCCAGGCTGGCTCAGTAAGGTTGATCAGAATTTCGTAAAGTCACTGATGCCCCTTTGATCGGTCTGTGGACCGATCGTTACAGGATGGAGCCAGATCGGTCCGGAGACCGATCAGCCTTACGCCTGATCGGTCTGGTGACCGATCAGGGTTCCTGAAACTCCCTGATACGATCTGAAATGTGCAGTTTCAAATTTTCAGATATTTTTCCAACGAGATCTGATGAAGTTTATCGAACTTGGACATGATCTCATGACTAAAATTGATTCCTAAACAAGAATCAAAAGTCCTTATAGGTTCAACAATCACTTTGATCCATCCAAATGGAGTCAAACTCAATCAACAATCATTCAAGCAATTTCAACTAAGTTTGTATCAAATTCAGGTTTCCAATCAAGTTGCCTTGATTGGAATGTCCAAGTATGATCATAGAGCCAAATACACATTTGTTATGCATTGGTTTTCCCCATACTTGGTCACCGAAGTGATTATTATCTCGTCAACTTAATTTCTCAAGGGATGCATTGACATTTTGAGAAATTGAGTTGATCCTAACATCTCACCCCATATCTAGCAAACAAAAACGTTTTGTTAAACCTTATAGTTTATGTGAGATGTCCCCAAAGTTGCCCAATTGTTTCCCAACAATTTTGAAGTAGTCATAGAGGGTTTTGAATGCATTTTGAAATTCATGAAGCGCGACACATTCCCAACTCCCATCTTAGGAAACTAAATTCATTTTCGGGGAGTGGTTTAGTGAAAATGTCAGCTAGGTTTGATTTGGACTCTACATGCGAGAGTACAATATCTCCCCTAGCTACATGATCCCTAATGAAGTGGTGACGCACCTCAATGTGTTTGGTCCTAGAATGATGGACTGGATTTTTAGTTAGGTTAATTGTGCTAATGTTATCACATAACACTTGCACACCCTTGTAACTCAAACCATAGTCCTCTAAAGTATGTATCATCCACAATAATTGTGATACGCTCTCTCCCATACCAATATACTCTGCCTCGGTCGTGGAGAGAGCAACACAATGCTGCTTCCGACTTGACCAACTTACTAAGGACGAACCTAAGAATTGGCAACCCCCACTTGTGCTCTTCCGGTCCAACTTACATCCAGCGTAGTCAAAATCCGTATAGCCAATTAAATCAAATGATTCGGTACGGGGGTACCATAGACCGACTCCAATTGTGCCTTTGAGATACCTCAAAATTCGCTTAACAGCGATTAAGTGAGATTCCTTGGCACACACTTGGTACCTAGCGCACATACCCATAGCAAAAAGAATATCCGGTCGACTAGCTGTGAGGTATAGCAAACTACCTATCATGCTTCGATATTGAGTCAAGTCAACGGGTTTACCACTCTCATCATTGTCTAATCTTGTGTTTGTGGTCATGGGAGTGGTTACCTCTTTTGAATCGCTCATATTGAATTTTCGAAGCATTTCTTGTATATACTTTGATTGGTGCACATGGATACCATCGCGAGTTTGCTTGATTTCAAGTCCAAGGAAGAAAGTCAACTCTCCCACTAGACTCATTTCAAATTCACTCTACATGTGTCCAATGAACTCATTTAAATAGCCCTTATTGTTTGAGCCACAAATTATGTCATCGACATATACTTGGGCTACAAAAATATTGTCACCATCTCTTCGTAGAAATAGTGTAGGGTCTATTTGGCCTCTAACGAAGCCCTTCTCAATTAAGAATGTCGACAACCGCTCATACCAAGCCCGGGGTGCTTGTTTAAGGCCATAAAGTGCCTTTTTGAGCTTGAACACGTGGTTTGGAAATTCGAAATTCTCAAACGCCGGTGGTTGTTCGACGTAGACCTCTTCTCTAATCAAACCATTTAGAAAGGCCGATTTGACATCCATTTGGTATAATTTGAAGCCACGATGTGCTGCAAATGCAAGCATCAATCGAATGGACTCTAATCGTGCCACGGGAGCATAGGTCTCATCATAATCAAGGCCTTCAACTTGACTATAGCCCTTGGCTACCAAGCGTGCCTTGTTTCTAATGATTTCTCCCTTATGGTTCAATTTGTTCTTGAAGACCCATTTGGTTCCAATGATGGTGGTCTTCATGGGTCTAGGGACTAAGTCCCAAACTTGACTTCTTTTAAATTGACCTAGTTCATCTTGCATTGCAATGATCCAATCGGGATTATTTAATGCTTCATCAATTTTTCTAGGTTCAATTTCGGAAATTAGGGCAACTTCATTAGCCTCATTCCGGAAGAATGATCTAGTTCTAACCCCATGATGGATGTCTCCAACAATTTGGTCTTGGGGATGACTAGAGGCTAATCTAGTTTGCCTTGGTGTTGGTGGTGCTTCGTGAGTGGGCTCACTAGACATAAGGTCAGCCTCAGGATCAGGCTGATCTATGGGTGGTCTAGGTTCACCGTCATCAGACTCATCACTATCAACAACACTTGGAGTTTCATTCAAACTTAGTCTCCTAAGTTCAAGTTGGACTCCATCTTCTGGTTGACCATTGACTTTTGGAATCTCTTCAAAGACAACATCAGAAGATTCCTCAACCAGTCTAGACTTCTTATTGTAGACTCGATAGGCTTTGCTAACGAGGGAGTACCCGACTAGTATCCCTTCATCAGCCTTTGCCGTGAACTTTCCAAGATGATCCTTGGTGTTTAGGATGAACACCTTACAACCAAACACCCTAAGGTGTTTAACCGTAGGTGGTTTCCCAAACCAAAGTTCATGGGGAGTCTTTTCTAAAAACCTATGAATGAGGACCCGGTTTTGCACATAGCAAGCTGTATTTACAGCTTCGGCCCATAAGTAACTCGGGAGTGAGTACTCATTAAGCATGCTTCGTGCAGCCTCTTGTAGAACACGGTTCTTCCTCTCTACAACACCATTTTGTTGTGGTGTTCTAGGAGTAGAGAACTCATGTCTATAACCCCTATCTTGACAAAATTCTAAAAACCTTTGATTTTGAAATTCACCTCCATGATCACTTCTTATTGTCTTAATAGTTAATGATTTCTCATTTTCAACTCTTCTACAAAAAGAAATGAAAACATCTAAGGTTTGGTCCTTATATTTTAAAAAGTAAGTCCATGTATATCTAGTGAAATCATCAATGATCACAAAACAATATCTACTTCCATTCAATGATATGATAGTACTACAATCAAATAGATCCATGTGAAGTAAATCTAATGCAGTAGAAGTACTTACAGTGCTTTTACCTTTATGTGCAGATTTTGTTTGCTTACCCATTTGACATGCATCACAAAGTTTATTTTTCTCATACTTGATGCTTGGTAAGCCACGAACTAACCCCTTGTTGGCCAACTTCCGGATGTTCTTCATGTTCACATGTGCTAGCCTTCGGTGCCAAAGGGTGGACTCTTCTTCTTTTGACATGAAACACTTAGCAGAAACATTAGTAGCACTTTTAAATGAAACTTGATAAATATTGTCTACTCTTGTTCCTACTAGTACCGTGTCCAAGGTGTCATGTTGTCTAACTAGACATTGACTTGGTTAGAAGTCAATTATGTAACCCGTGTCACACAATTGACTCACACTTAGGAGATTAAATTTCATCCCCTTGACTAGAAGGACATTTGAGATTCTAAGACATTCGGATATTTGAATGTCTCCTATTCCTATGACCTTAAGACTACCATTGTTACCAAATGATACATTACCTCTACTTTTCTTGTGAAGTGTGGTAAACAATGATCTATCCCTGGTCGTGTGTTTGGAGCATCCACTATCAACGAACCAAGTTGATAGATGCTCCCCCTCAAACATAACCTACACAATTCGAAAAATAGAAGTTTTAGGTACCCAAACCTTGGGACCTAAAGCATCAACTAAACAAGACTTAGACAACCATGCCTTGACAACTCTCTTTTGAGCCTTGGGTGTCCTAGATTGTCTCATATCAGTCCTAGACATCAAGGACACGAATAAGGGTTCTTTGGGTCGATAACCAATACCAGCCCTATTGTAGACCGCCCTTTGGGCATTTAAGATCATGTCTAGGGTCTTAGAGCTAGTTGAGAACTTCTCAAGAATATTCTTGAGTTTCTCAACTTCACTCTTCAATGATTGGTTTTCTTCTACTAGTAACTCATCATGCAAGTCATTCACTTCCTCAACCTTAGAGGATTTCAACTTTTCAACTTCAAGTTTCAATGATTTAATTTCATCTTCTAACAATTCAACATGCAAATCATCAATGTTATCATCCCTAGATAATTTCAATTGATCAATTTCTAATTGCAATGCTTTAACCTTATTTTTTGACTTCTTAAGCATACTAGTTAAACATGCAATTGCTCTATAACATTTTTCAAGCTCGGGAGAAGTTACCTCTTCATCATCCGAAGATGATGAAGCCGCGTTTGAGGAACTTGAAGATTCATCACTGCTTTCCTCTCCAAGAGCCATAAGTGCCACATGCCTTGTGCTCTTCTCCTCCTTCTCTTCATCGGATGAGCTAGAGGATGACTCATCCCAAGTGGCCTTCAAGGCCTTCTTCTTCTTCTTGGATTTTTCTTCTTTCTTTTTGGATTTCTCCTCCTTCTTCTTTAGTTTTGGACACTCATTCTTAAAGTGCCCTTTCCTACCACAGTCAAAGCAAGATGCATTAGTCTTATCAAGTTTAGCTTCACTAGAGTTACCTCTACTCTTGAAGCGTCGACCGCTTCTCATCATTCTTCGCACAAAGTTCGCCATTTCGGAGGATGAGGAGCCGCTGCCATCTTCTTCGGAATCGGACTCGGATTCGGAAGAGGATGAAGATGAAGAGACTTCCTTCTCCTTCTTCTTCTCCTTCTTCTTCTTGTTGGATCGGTCCCCTGCAACTAAAGCAATCCCCTTCTCCTTGGGGCCTTTGTTAGCCATTTCATGCAATTCCATCTCACAAAATAAGTCATCTAACTTTACAATAGATAGATCCTTGGAAACTTTGTAGGCATCCACCATGGATGACCACAAAGCATTCCTTGGAAAGACTTTCAAGACATACCTCACAAGGTCGCGATTATCGACCTTTTCATCAATCGAATGAAGTCCATTGAGGACTTCCTTGAACCGGCTATGAAGCTCACTTACCGATTCATTCTCCTTCATGGAGAGATTTTGGAGTTGGTTGAGGAACAAATCCCTCTTTGCGATTCTTGAGTCTTGGGTGCCCTCGTGAAGCTCAATGAGTTTGTTCCACAAGTCCTTTGCACTTGTGAAAGGACCAACCTTGATGAGTTGGTCTTTGTTCATGCCGCATTGTAGAGTGACAACCGCCTTCGCGTCGGCTTCACTCTTTCGAGTTTGTTCGGCAGTCCATCTCCACGACTCAAGTTCTTTGCCTTCATCATCCTTAGGAGGGGTGAAGCCCTCCTTCACCGCGAACCAAGTGTGGATATCCATCTTCAAATAATATTCCATCTTTGATCTCCAATACTGAAAATCAGCGCCATCAAAGAAAGGAGGTCGAGTGGTGGAAAATCCTTCTCTCAACGCCATCTTGTTGATAACTCTCGGATGTTAAGCCGTGAACAGAGCCCCAAGCTCTGATACCACTTGTTGGAAACCGGATGGCTAGAGGGGGGGGTGAATATAGCCAATCACTTTGACTTAAACACAAATCGAATTTCTGCACTTCACTTTGTTAGTAGCACAGCGGAAGTATGAACACAGAAAATGCAGAAACAGAAAATGAAGGGAAACAACTACAACTAGCAAGATCGCTAACAAGGAGGGTTTACAAGGTTCGGGGATAACTTGCCTCTACTCCTTGGCGTGCCCTTAAGGTGGGCGATCCCTTGATCGTCGGCAGATCAAGCCCCGGTGTTCACCGGATATAAAGCAACTTCCTTCTCGATGGAGAAACCTCTCCACAGCGTTTCAATCACAGATTTAAGTTTAAGCACAAAGAAACAACAAGAAGGATCTTACTCAAGCACTTAGCAAGGACAAGAACACAGCAAGCTTTCCTGAGCTCCACCCAGCGGCGATATCTCACGCAAGAAACCCTTCCTCGTGTCTTCCCGCTATCGGACTCTAAGCCTCTTGTTCTCTCTTTCAGGCGCTCAAGTAATGGATGATTGCTTTGCAGTAGCTTGCTCAAGGTGATGAAACTTCAGAACGCGCAAGCTAGATGTGGAGAACACAAGGCGCAGCAAGAACTCAGATCTTCTGCTTCAATGAAGTCTTCTTCCACCCTTTTGTTTCTCCACTCAGCACCAGGTGACAGCATCTCCTGCAGCCTCCAGCTGCTCCCCTGCCAACGCCAGCTACCACTGAGCCCTCCCTGGACTTCCTGAGCTCCCCTCAGCCAAGCTCCAGTCGGCAGCTCCAGTCTGCAGCCCAGCCGTTGCAACCTGAGATGGAAAACGGACAAACCTGCTCCAAGGAAAGCCTCCATTGACTTCTCCTTGAGTGTTTGAATCCTCCCCTGTCACCTGCAGCTTAATCAGAGTGTTAGAGCAGTATATCAAGCAGCAAATCAAGTATCAGATGTAAGCAGTAGAGAATCGGATATGATCAGGCGCGATCAGAGCGTCTGACAGTGCAATTTGAATTAAAGTAATCGGTCACCGGACCGATCGGAGAACCTCCTGATCGGTCACCAGACCGATCAGGCTCCGTCCTGATCGGTCCCCAACGCTTGATTAGAAATCATGATTTGTTTGGACTCTCCTGGATCGATCACCGGACCGATCCCAGGTAGTGGATCGATCACCTGACCGATCCACCCCTTTATCGGGCGATTCCTGAGCTTCGCAGTCTAGCCCTCCTGATCGATTACTGGATCGATCAGGCAACCTCCTGATCGGTCACTAGACCGATCAGGCTCCGTCCTGATCGATCATACAGAGGAACCTGCGATGCTGGATCGTTCTCCAGAACGATCTGCACAGCGATCCTGATCGGTCACCAGACTGATCAGGAGCAGTTCAGCAAGGGAACTCAACCTCACTGTTTGCTCCCTGATCGGTCACCAGATCAATCAAGAGCCAAGCAGTGGGTGAAACGCATACTCCCTGATCGGTCACCAGACCAATCAGTCATCGCTGGATCGGTCACCAGACCGATCCACGAAGGAGTACCGTGCCAACTCCCTGATCGGTCACCAGACCGATCAAGGGGGCTCCAACCACCTTAGCCCTCCAAGCTAAGGATTTTTCACCTAACCCTCCAAGTTGGGAATTTGCACCTAACCCTCCAAGTTAGGACTTTTCACCTAACCCTCCAAGCTAGGACTTTTCACCTAGCCCTCCAAGCTAGGACTTTTCACCTAGCCCTGCCCTCCAAGCTAGGACTTTTCACCCAACTCTTCCGGATTAGGACTTTTCCAAACCTAGCCCTCCAAGCTAGGACCTGACCCTCCAAGCCAGGACTTTTTCACCTAATTCTCCAAGATGGGAATTTGCACCTAACCCTCCAAGTTAGGACTTTTCACCTAGCTCTCCAAGCTAAGACTTTTCACCCACCTCTTCCGAATTAGGACTTTTCACATACCTAGCCCTCCAAGCTAGGATTTTCAACACCTAACCCTGCAGGTTAGGATTTTCCAACACCTAGCCCTCCAAGCTAGCTTTTTCCATACCATGCCTGATCCCCGATCAGGACTTAATCATCATAATCATCCACCTAAACTAAAATCGGTGTCAACACCAAAATAACAATCAGGGCCAGACTGCATCAACAATAGATGCCTATAAAATTTCGAGAAGTCTTTCAAAACTAAAATTATATGAGTTATTATGTGAATTAGAGCTCCATGAACAAACTTACACCAAAACAATCGAGAAGTGTAATGCTTTGATTGCAGGTTCCTCAAAAGAAACAAAGTTAAAGAGAAGAACCCAGGAGGAATTTGAAAGCGAGTCAGACTCAGACTCAGATGATAAAGAACTACTGGTGAACTTGGTAAGAAAGATGTTCACTAAAAAGAAGAAAAGATTTTCTGAGAAAGATATTCAAAAGGTGATGAAGCCACCTATCACAGAATTCAAAAGCAACATCACCTACTTTGGCTGTAACAAGAAAAGGCACTTTAATTACGAATATTCATTCAAAAAGGAGGACCAACCCAAGAGAATAAAGAAGAAGAATGCGCTACAAACATCTTGGGATGAGACCTCTTCTGACGACTCAGATGGAGAACCCTCAAAGAATTCTAGCTACCTGGTACTGATGGCAACCGAACCTGAGTCAGAATCAGAACAAGATAAAGAGTTTGAATACGAGTCGAGCCACGAGTCCGTACTCTTTTTTGATGGCTCAACCAAGGTACATGAATTATTAAATGTAAAGTTTTTTAAAATTATTTCCTATTTATATAGAAAATTAAATGCATCTGAATCTAGGATTGATCAACTCCTTAAGGAAAATCAAAACCTTAAGAAGTAAATTATTAACAACAAATCAATTGATCAAAAGCAATCTGAAAAGTCTACTAAACTTGAAAATGAAAACTCCATCCTGAAAGGTGAAGTACAAAATCTTAAGGATTTACTAGAAACTTTCACAACTAGATCCAAGAACTTTGACCTAATTCTTAGATCTCAGAAGGGTGTTTACAATAAATCTGGGATAGGATATAATCCAAGATTGTCCCAGAGATCTTTTGTTTCCTTTACCCACTCACGCAAGAACATAAGAAAAGCGTGGGTTCCAAAAGCTTATCTAATAAAGCAAGTAGGGTAAAACCAATATTATGTCCCTAAAAAGGGCATCCATTATATTAACCCAAAACACCCTACTTACAATTCAGGGGGAGGCACCAAATTAGTTGGTATTGGTGAAAATGCATCAGTGATGAACAATCATCCTCTAGGGTTTCGATGTTTAACAATATACTTAAGTTAGTAATAATATATGTTAGACAAGGTAAGGGTTAGTCAAAGTGATCAAGGGTTAAACCAAACAGGATCTTATGTTTGGTAGGGTAAACCCAAGTTTGATTAGGTTGACAAAGGGTTAGTCAAACATGATCTGATATTTGGCAGAGTGAACCAAACCCAGGGATGGTCAGTTTGACCAAGGGATTTAAACACACCGGACTTAAGGGGTGAAATTATATTTAACTGAAGATTGAACGAAGTCTAGTCAGTATCATGATGACTAGCAAAAGAGCGATTATGGCGGAAGAAATCCTGGTGAGTGAAGCTGAGTCCTAGTGAGTTAAGCTAGGCGAACTAAGTCTTGGTGAGTGAAGCTGGGCACAAAGTTTTGGTCCGAGGTACTGAGCACTAAGTCCTGGTCGGGGATCGGGCAACAAAGTCTTTGCCGAGTGAGGATGGCGGACAGAAGTAGAGACGGGTCGAGGTCGGACGTCTCGAGATCCAAGTTCTCGGAGGCCGAGCAAAAGTCCAGCCGGAGGTCCCGGTTGGCAAAAACTTTAGTCGAGCGGGGATCGAACAGAAGTAGAGATGGGTCGAGGTCGGACGTCTCAAGATTCGAGTTCTCGGAGGTTAAGCGAAAGTCCAACCGGAGGTTCTGGTTGGCAAACCCAACATCTCCAAGTATGGAGTAGGTGAGGACGCGTTCCCCGGGAAAGAGAACATTAGGCGTCGGTTCGACCTAGGGTTTCGGGTAAAATCCAAAGTTAGAACCATTATTTAAGGCTAAGATTATCTGTATATTTGTCTTGTGTTTGTTGTCTTGCATGTACCTGGAGTTGGAGGCAGGATAGGAAAGCAAACGCAGGAAAAAACGCACCTGGGAAGACCTTCCTGGCCGCCTGACTTGATTCAAGCGCCCAAGACTGGTTGGGCGCCCCAGTTGGGGCAGCCCCATCCCAAGCGCCTAGCAAGCTAGGCGCCTGTGGCTTCCTAGGCGCTTGGGAAGGCAGATTTTATCAGCCCTGCGATTTCAGTGCAACGGATGAACTTTGACCGCGACGTGGCAGGCGCCCAAGATCTTAGAGGCGCCCGAGAAGGTGCTATATAAAGGGGTTTGACCCCTCAACGCAGAACATCAACTTTGACATCCGCTAAAGTGTTCTGTGTGAAGTAAAAGTGCTCAAAGCGAAGCTCTGCGACCAAGGAGGCTCCAGGAGAAGTGCGCAGCACTTCGTCCGGATTGGCCAGATCTTCAGCGTTTTGTTGGTTTACTTTTTATTTACCAGTTAATTCTATTTACTATCTTTTTGCTTGTAAATTTGACTGTAAGACGTGTTTCTCCACCTCCGGAAAGTTCGGAAAGGAGACCATTAGTGGGCTCACAATTGAGTGCTTAGGCCTTGGACGTACTGACCCAGGGGGGTTGGGAACCAAGTAAAACCTGCGTGTCATTTGTGTTGATGCAGTCTGACCCTGATTGTTGTTTTGGTGTTGACACCGATTTTAGTTTAGGTGGATGATTATTGATTATGATTAAGTCCTGATCGGGGATCAGGCATGGTATGGAAAATCCTAGTCTGGGAGGCTAGGTGTGGAAAATCCTAACCTGGAGGGTTAGGTGTTGAAAATCCTAACCTGGAGGGTTAGGTGTTGGAAAATCCTAGTCTGGGAGGCTAGGTGTTGGAAAAGTCCTAATTTGGAAGGGTTGGGTGAAAAGTCCTAGCTTGGAGGGCTAGGTGAAAAGTCCTAACTTGGAGGGTTAGGTGCAAATTCCCATCCCGGAGAATTAGGTGAAAAAGTCCTGGCTTGGAGGGTCAGGTGCCTAGCTTGGAGGGCTAGGTTGGATGATGTTCTAACTCGGAAGGGTTGGGTGAAAAGTCCTAGCTTGGAGGGCTAGGTGAAAAGTCCTAGCTTGGAGGGCTTGGTGAAAAGTCCTAACTTGGAGGGTTAGGTGTAAATTCCCAACTTGGAGGGTTAGATGGAAAAATCCTTAGCTTGGAGGGCTAAGGTGGATGAATTCCTAGCTTGGAGGGCTAGGTTTGAGTCCCTGGATCGGTTTGGTGACCGATTAGGGACATTGGCACGCTGCTCCTTCATGGATCGGTCTGGTGATCGATCCAGCGATGTCTGATCGGACTGGTGACCGATCAAGGAGCACACAGTGAGGTTGGGAACCTACTGTGGGGCTCCTGATCGGACCGGTGACCGATCAGGGAGCAGGCTGCTTCCTCACTGCCTTGCTCCTGATCGGTCTGGTGACCGATCAGGGAGCGGACGATGAGTGAGTTCCCTTGCTGATTAAAGTCCTGGGTCGGTCCGGTGACCGATCAGGGATCTTGGATTTGATTAATTATTCCCTGTTCATCTGTCCTGATCGGTCTGAGTGACCGATCAGGCTTCACTTTGATCGGTCTGGTGACCGATCAGACTTCACTCTGATCGGTCGGGTGACCGATCAGGCGTGTATAGCCGCGAGAGCTGGGAATCCCAGCGAAGCAGTAGATCGGTCTGGTGACCGACCCATAAGCCCTGGATCGGTCCGGTGACCGATCACTTTAATTCGAATTGCATTGTCAGACGCGGTCAGAACGTCTGATCATATCCGATTCGCTGCCGTTTGCTTCTGATATTTGATTTACTGTCTGATTTGCTGCTCTAACAGTTTGATTAAGCTGCAGGTGACAGGGGAGGATTCAAACACTCAAGGAGAGGTCAAAGGAGGCTTTCCTTGGAGCAGGTTTGTCCGATTCTTCGTTTCAGGTTGCAACGGCCGAGCTGCAGACTGGAGTCGGGACTGGGGCTTGGCTGAGGGGATCTCAGGAAGACCAGAGAGGGCTCAGTGGTAGCTAGCGTTGGCAGCGTGGTAGCTGGAGGCTACGGAGGATGTTGTCACCTGGTGCTGTGTGGAGAATAAAAAGCGCGGAAGTTGGCTTCGTGGAAGCAGAGTTTTAGAGTTCTGGAACTAATCTTCTTGCTGCGCCTTGAGTTCTCCATTACGAGCTTGCTGTGTTCTTGAAGCTTCATCACTTTGAGCAAGCTACTGATTTTGTGAAGCAACCAACTCTTACGTAAGTGCTAGGAGGAAAGAGCAAGGAGCTTGGAGTCCGACAGTGGGAAGACACGAAGAGGGGTTCTTGCGTGAGATCGCCACTGGGTGGAGCTCAGGGAAGCTTGCTGTGTTCTTGTCCTTGCTGAGTGCTTGAGTAAGATCCTTCCTGTTGTTTCATTGAGCTTAAACATTTATCTGTTATTGAAACGCTGTGGAGAGGTTTCTCCACCGAGAAGGAGGTTGCGTTATATCCGGTGAACACCGGGGCTTGATCTGCCGACGATCAAGGAATCGCCCACCTTAAGGGCACGCCAAGGAGTAGGGGCAAGTTATCCCCGAACCTTGTAAACCCTCTTGTTAGCGATCTTGGTAGCTGTCTTTATTTGTCTTCACTTTTGTTTTAGTTTACTGTACTGCTCGTTTCATTTTGCTTCTTCCGCTGTGCTACTGATAAGTTGAGTGCAGATAACTGGTTAAGTGCCAAGAAAAAGAGATTGGCTATATTCACCCCCCCCCTCTCTAGCCATCCGTTTCCAACAAGTGGTATCAGAGCTTGGGGGCTCTGTACACGGCTTAACATCCGAGAGTTTTCAACAAGATGGCTTTGAGAGAAGGCTTCTCCACCACCCGACCTCCATTCTTTGATGGCGCCGACTTTCAATATTGGATATCAAAGATGGAATACTATTTGAAGATGGACATCCATACATGGTTCGCAGTGAAGGAGGGATTCACCCCTCCTAAGGATGATGAAGGAAAAGAACTTGAGTCATGGAGGTGGACTGCCGAACAAACACGAAAAAGTGAAGCCGACGCAAAGACGGTTGTCACTCTACAATGTGGCATGAACAAAGACCAACTCATCAAGGTTGGTCCTTTCACAAGTGCAAAGGACTTGTGGAACAAATTCATTGAGCTTCATGAAGGCACCCGAGACTCTAGAATTGCAAAGAGGGACTTATTCCTCAATCAACTTCAAAATCTCTCCATGAAGGAGAATGAGTCGGTAAGTGAGCTCCATAGCCGGTTCAAGGAAGTCCTCAATGGGCTTCATTCAATTGATGAAAAGGTCGAGAATCGCGACCTTGTGAGGTATGTTTTGAAAGCATTTCCAAGGAATGCTTTGTGGTCATCCATGCTGGATGCCTACAAAGTATCCAAGGATTTATCTATTGTAAAGTTAGATGATTTGTTTTGTGAGATGGAATTGCATGAAATGGCTAACAAAGGCCCCAAGGAGAAGGGGATTGCCTTAGTTGCAGGGGACCGAACCAACAAGAAGAAGAAGGAGAAGAAGAAGGAGAAGGAGGTCTCTTCATCTTCATCCTCTTCCGAATCCGAGTCCTATTCCGAAGAAGATGGCAGTGACTCCTCTTCATCCGAAATGGCGAACTTCGTGCGAAGGATGATGCAAAGGGATCGACAATTCAAGAGTAGAGGTAACTCTAGTGAATCCAAACTTGACAAGACTAATGCATCTTACTTTGAGTGTGGTAGGAAAGGGCATTTCAAGAGTGAATGCCCAAAACTCAAGAAGAAGGAGGAGAAATCCAAAAGAAAAGAAGAGAGATCCAAGATGAAGAAGAAGGCTTTGAAGGCCACTTGGGATGAGACATCCTCTAGCTCATCCGATGAAGAGAAGGAGGAGAAGAGCACAAGGCAAGTGGCACTCATGGCTCTTGGTGAGGAGAGCAGTGATGAAGCTCCAAGCTCCTCAAACACGACTTCATCATCTTCGGATGATGAAGAGGTAACTTCTCCCGAGCTTGAAAAGTGTTATAGGGCAATTGGATGTTTAACTAGTATGCTTAAAAAGTCCAAGAATAAGGTTAAAGCATTGCAATTAGAAATTGATCAATTGAAGGCTTCTAGAGATGATAACATTGATGATTTGCATGTCGAATCGCTAAAAGATGAAATCAAATCATTGAAACATGAAATTGAAAATTTGAAATCCTCTAAGGTTGAGGAAGTAAATGATTTGCATGATAACTTGTTAGTAGAGGAAAACCAATCTTTGAAGAGTGAGGTTGAGAAGCTCAAGAATATTCTTGGGAAGTTCTCAACTAGCTCTAAGACCCTAGATATGATTCTAAATGCCCAAAGGGCAGTTTACAATAGGGCCGGTATTTGTTACCGCCCTAAGGAACCGTCATTTGTGTCTCTCATGTCTAGGACTGACATGAGACAATCTAGGACACCCAAAACTCAAAAGAAAGTTGTCAAGGCATGGGTGCCTAAGTCATGTTTAGTTGATGCATTAGGTCCCAAGGTTTGGGTACCTAAAACTTCTATTTTTCGAATTGTGTAGGTTATGATTGAGGGGGAGCATCTATCAACTTGGTTTGTTGATAGTGGATGCTCCAAACACATGACCGGGGATAGATCATTGTTCACCACACTTCACAAGAAAAGTAGAGGTAATGTATCATTTGGTAACAATGGTAGTCTTAAGGTCATAGGGATAGGAGACATTCAAATATCTGAATGTCTTAGAATTTCAAATGTCCTTCTAGTCAAGGGGATGAAATTTAATCTCCTAAGTGTGAGTCAATTGTGTGACACGAGTTACACAATTGACTTCCAACCAAGTCAATGTCTAGTTAGACACAATGACACCTTGGACACAGTATTAGTAGGAACAAGAGTAGACAATATTTATCAAGTTTCATTTAAAAGTGCTACTAATGTTTCTGCTAAGTGTTTCATGTCAAAAGAAGAAGAGTCCACCCTTTGGCACCGGAGGCTAGCTCATGTGAACATGAAGAACATCCGGAAGTTGGCCAACAAGGGATTAGTCCGTGGCTTACCAAGCATCAAGTATGAAAAAGACAAACTTTGTGATGCATGTCAAATGGGTAAGCAAACAAAATCTGCCCATAAAGGTAAGAGCGCTGTAAGTACTTCCAATGCATTAGATTTACTTCATATGGATCTATTTGATTGTAGTACCATCATATCTTTGAATGGAAGTAGATATTGCTTTGTGATCATTGATGATTTCACTAGATATACATGGACTTACTTTTTAAAATATAAGGACCAAACCTTAGATATTTTCATTTCTTTTTGAAGAAGAGTTGAAAATGAAAAATCATCAACCATTAAGACAATTATAAGTGATCATGGAGGTGAATTTCAAAATCAAAGGTTTTTAGAGTTTTGTCAAGATAGAGGTTATAAGCATGAGTTCTCTACTCCTAGAACACCACAACAAAATGGTGTTGTAGAGAGGAAGAACCGTGTACTTCAAGAGGCTGCACGAAGCATGCTTAATGAGTACTCACTCCCGAGTTACTTATGGGCTGAAGCTGTAAATACAGCCTACTATATGCAAAACAGAGTCCTCATTCATAGGTTTCTAGGAAAGACCCCCCATGAACTTTGGTTTGGGAAACCACCTACGGTTAAACACCTTAGGGTGTTTGGTTGTAAGGTGTTCATCCTAAACACCAAGGACCACCTTGGAAAGTTCACGGCAAAGGCTGATGAAGGGATACTAGTCGGGTACTCCCTCGTTAGCAAAGCCTACCGAGTCTACAACAAGAAGTCTAGATTAGTTGAAGAGTCTTCTGATGTGGTCTTTGAAGAAATTCCAAAGTCAAGTGACCAATCAGAAAATGTAGAAGGAGTTCAACTCGAACTTAGGAGACTAAGTTTGAATGAAACTTCAAGTGTTGTTGATGGTGATGAGTCTGATGACGGTGAACCTAGACAACCCATTGATCAGTCGGATCCTGAGGCTGAACTTGTGTCTGGTGAACCCGTTCAAGAAGCACCACCAACACCAAGGCAAACTAGATTAGCCTCTAGACATCCCCAAGACCAGATTGTTGGAGACATCCATCAGGGGGTTAGAACTAGATTATTCTTCCGGAATGAGGCTAATGAAGTTGCCCTAATTTCCGAAATTGAACCTAGGAAAATTGATGAAGCATTAAATGATCCGACTGGATCATTGCAATGCAAGATGAACTAGGTCAATTCGAAAGGAGTCAAGTTTGGGACTTAGTCCCTCGACCCAAGAAGACCTCCATTATTGGAACCAAATGGGTCTTCAAGAATAAATTGAACCATAAGGGAGAAATCATTAGAAACAAGGCACGCTTGGTAGCCAAGGGCTACAGTCAAGTTGAAGGCCTCGATTATGATGAGACCTATGCTCCCGTGGCACGATTAGAGTCCATCCGATTGATGCTTACATTTGCAGCACATCGTGGCTTCAAATTATATCAAATGGACGTCAAATCAACCTTTCTAAATGGTCTGATTAAAGAAGAGGTCTATGTCGAACAACCTCCGGGGTTTGAGAGTACCGAATTTCCAAACCACGTGTTCAAGCTCAAAAAGGCACTTTATGGCCTTAAACAAGCACCCCGAGCTTGGTATGAGCGGTTGTCGACATTCCTAATTGAGAAGGCCTTCATTCGAGGCCAAATAAACCCTACACTATTTCTACGGAGAGATAGTGACAATATATTTGTAGCCCAAGTATATGTCGATGACATAATTTGTGGCTCAAATAATAAGGGCTATTTAAATGAGTTCATTGGACACATGGAGAGTGAATTTGAGATGAGTCTAGTGGGAGAGTTGACTTTCTTCCTTGGACTTGAAATCAAGCAAACTCGCGATGGTATCCATGTGCACCAATCGAAGTATACACAAGAAATGCTTCGAAAATTCAACATGAGTGATTCAAAAGAGGTAACCACTCCCATGGCCACAAACACAAGATTAGACAATGACGAGAGTGGTAAACCCGTTGATTTAACTCAATATCGAAGTATGATAGGTAGTTTGCTATACCTAACAGGTAGTCGACCGGATATTCTATTTGCTGTGGGTATGTGCGCTAGGTATCAAGTTTGTGCCAAGGAATCTCATTTAATTGCTGTTAAGCGAATTTTGAGATACCTCAAGGGCACAATTGGTGTAGGTCTTTGGTACCCCCGTACCGAATCTTTTGATTTGATTGGCTATACGGATTCCGACTACGCTGGATGTAAGTTGGACCGGAAGAGCACAAGTGGGGTTGCCAATTCTTAGGTTCATCCTTAGTATGTTGGTCAAGTCGGAAACAACATTGCGTTGCTCTCTCCACGACCGAGGCAGAATATATCGCCATGGGAGAGAGTGTTGTTGGATCGAGAGAACCGATAGAGGGGGGGGTGAATATCGGAAATCATTTTTCTTTCGGAAAGCTTAGAGCAAGTACGCAGCGGAAATTAGAAACACAGAGACACAGTCGATTTTACTTGGTTCAGAGCCTGTGTCGACTCCTACTCCAAGGCCCACGGTCGTTGACCATTTACTTTGGGCAATTCTATATCAGGCGCAAATAGTTTACAGAAAATTATTACAGAATTTGGTACAGTAAACTTAAATAGCTCTTTTTACCGACGTCCGAGGAAGATCGACTTTTTCCGGAGCAGCAGGACGTCGTCGGCTCGAGTTGGAAGGATTCCGGGGCGAAGCGCGAGAGCAGAAGAGCGTAGAAGCGTTGTTTTGAAGTTCTTGTTGAAGGCTTAGGCGTTGGGTGCTATTTATAGCACCTCGGGGCACCCTGGACGTCGGGGGCGCCCTGCCCAAGCGATCCGCTTTTAGCTCGGTCAAACGTTATCCCATCCGAATAGGGATAAGTTTGACTCTGGGGGCGCCCTGGTCGCAGAGGGCGCCTTGGCTGACTTCTTCCGCGCAGAAATCTCGGCTGTGGATAAAGATGAAGCTTCGCAGACTTGGGCGCGGGGCGCCCTGGCTGCTGAGGGTGCCCTGGCTGCTGAGGGCGCCCTGGCTGCTGTGGGCGCCCGACCCAGTAAGCAGCCGAAGCCCTTTTTGCTTCACTTGGTTCTGGTTCACCTTGGGGGCGCCCTGGACACTCAGGGCGCCCTGCTCAGCTGCTGCCTCACTCCTTTGAGGCTCTCTGAGTTGCAGACACACGTTCCTTCGGTCCTGCATCCAGGGTTAGTCCAAAACATAATAAAACAATTAATTATTAGTTTATACAGCCTTAGCTGTCTTGGTTCTGACTTTGGTCTCCAAAATGGAGCCCTAGGTCGAACCGACGCCTACTGTTCTCTCGACGGGGAACGCGTCCTCACCTACTCCTCTCGGGAGAATTTACCTGATGCCAACCGCTCCTTTGGTTGGACTTTTGCCTGACGGTCCTTTGTCAGGTCTTGGATGCCGAGCTGCCCTTCGCTCGGTGCCTAGCATTCCTTCGCTAGGGCTTCAGTCCAAGCTGTCCTTCGCCTGTCGCCTAGCAGTCCTTCGCTAGGTCTTGGATACTGGCAGTCCTTCGCCAGTTGCCTAGCAGGCCTTCGCTAGGGCTTTTTACCCTGGCATTCCCTTGCTAGTGCCTAGCTGTCCTTCGCTAGGGCTTTTTACCCTGGCATTCCTTCGCCAGTGCCTAGCTGTCCTTCGCTAGGGTTTTTTACCCTTGGCATTCCTTCGCCAGTGCTTAGCAGTCCTTCGCTAGGGCTTTTCCTGCACACTAGAGTGACTTGTTAGAAAAACAAGTAAGACTTAACTTTTGACCTCTGTTGCCATTATCAAAACACAGGTTTGACTTGGGTGTATTCTGCACCAACAATCTCCCCCTTTTTGATTTATGGCAACCCTAGTTCAAAAAGTTAAGTTTAGGTAAGCATGTAGAGGTTAAATTTTGTTCCCTCCCCCTGGAAGGAATCTCCCCCTAGATTTTTCAAAAATTCATGGGGTTAAAAAAAACTTCTACTTTGGAAACTTAAGTTTTTTTGGTACTTAGAAATCTTTTCATACCTTAAGTTAAAAGTACATAGGAGAGTTTTTGAAAGCATGATTTTAGAGTACTAAAAATGTTTGAAGCCTTAAGTTTTAAGGTACTCAAAAGTTTTGAAAGTGTTAACTTAAGTACTTGGTAAGATTTCAAAAGCTTAACTACTTAGTAAGAAAAAACTTTAGTACATTTGGAAAACTTAAGTACTTAATAAATTTTGAAGATTTAAGTACTTAATGAATTTGGAAGATTTAAGTACTTAATAAATTTGGAAAAACTTAAGTACTTAATTAATAAATTTGAAAAACGTAAGTACTTAGTTAATAATTTGAAGAAGATTTGCTTAAGTACTTAGCTAATTTTGAAAAGGTTTTTGAAAAGTTTAAGTAATTAGAAAAATTTAAAAAAGCTTAAGTATTTTTGAAAGCTTTTTGAATAAAGGATAAGAAAATTTTGAAAACTTTTTGAATAAAGGATAGAGTAAAAAATATTTGAGCAAAAATGTTTTACTCTCTCCTTTCCTATCTCTCCCCCTTTGCCATATATCAAAAACAGATAAATATAGCAGAAAAAGTTACATAAAGGAAATAAGTAAGATTTTGCTGTACTGAACCAATTCATTATTAGATTTAAATCAAATCAGTCAATTTTCTCTGTAGGGACCTGTCTAACCCAATTAGCTACTTACTAACTGTTATAAACAGTAGCTTTTGCTAGGGTTAGTCAAGTTAAGTGTTTCTGTTCAAGTTAGATTTTCTAAACTTGACACTTAACTTGATTGCTGTGTAAGTTGTATTTAGTGCCCCAATTACTGCAGATGCACTGTCTTAAAGCATCTTGAATTAAGGCAAAGACCTAAGCGTCTCAACCCATTCTAGGTTATCAATCAAAAGTACCCTAAGGTGCTTGTGAGATGCTGGCTTCTAAGTCTATAGGTGCATGCAGTTCTAGGGTTAGGGCCTAGGCTAAGTCCATTTTTGAAAAAGCCCTAGTTTTGAAAAGGTGTAGTTTTGAAATAAAAATAAAACTAAGTCGAAAAATGAAAACTGATTTTGAAATTAAATAAAGCAGTTTTTCAAATTCTATTTTGAGTAACAATTTTTAAAAAGCAAGTAGAACAGTAATAGAAGGAAATGTAGTTAATCTATTCTACTGAACACAATCCTAACTGCCTTCTTAGTGAACTGAACTCAGATTCAGGTAAGGGTTTTGTGAATATATCAGCTAAGTTAGATTTAGAGTCAATATGCTTAAGTATTATTTCACCCCTGGCTACATGGTCTCTTACAAAATGATGTTTGACTTCTATATGTTTGGTTCTTGAATGTTGGATTGGGTTCTTAGTTAAATTAATTGAACTTATATTATCAATAAATACTTGAGTTTGGGTGTAGTTGAGCTGGAAGTCCTTTAGTGTATGCATCATCCACAAAAGTTGAGCTACACACTCTCCTAAGGCCACATACTCAGCTTCAGTTGTGGATAGAGCTACACAGTGTTGTTTTCTGCTGCACCAACTAACTAGACTCTGTCCTAACAGTTGGCAGCTTCCACTTTTGCTATTTCTATCTAATTTACATCCAGCATAATCAGAATCTGAGTATCCTGTCAAATCAAAAGTTGAGGTCCTAGGATACCAAATTCCTACATTTAGGGTGCCCTTTACATATCTTAGTATTCTTTTTAGGGCTGCTAAGTGTGTTTCCTTAGCACAGATTTGATACCTAGCACACATCCCTACAGCAAAAAGAATGTCAGGTCTACTGGCTGTAAGGTACAGTAGGCTACCTTCCATACTCCTATAGAGTTTGGGGTCCACTGGTTTACCATCAGGGTCACTGTCTATTTTTACATTAGTGGCCATGGGGGTACTTATACTTTTAGAGTTATCCATTTTAAATTTCTTTATCAATTCTTTAGCATACTTAAATTGATGAACGTAGTTTCTATCCTTAGTTTGTTTAATTTATAAGCCTAGGAAATAGTTAAGCTTACCAACTAAGCTCATTTCAAATTCATTTTCCATTATTTTGACAAACTCTTTTAGGAAATTTGTGTTGGTGGATCCAAAAATTATGTCATCTACGTAAATTTGGGCAATGAATATTTCTTTTCCTAGGGTTTTAATAAATAGAGTTGAGTCAATTTAGCCTTGTTTGAATTCTTTAGAAGTTAAGTAGGTTGATAAACAATCATACCAGGCCCTAGGTACTTGTTTTAACCCATATAAGGCTTTAGTTAGTTTGTAAACGTGGTTAGGTTTGTCTAAGTCCTCAAACCCTGGGGGTTGTCCTACATAAACTTCTTCTTTAATGAATCCATTTAAGAAGGCTGACTTTACATCCATTTGATATAACTTAAATCCTTTATGGGATGCAAAGGCTAACAACATTCTAATAGACTCAAGTCTAGCTACTGGGGCATATGTTTCATCGTAGTCTAATCCCTCTACTTGGCTGAAACCCTTTGCTACTAAGCGGGCTTTATTTCTGACTATTTCTCCTTGATCATTCAGCTTATTCCTAAAGACCCACTTAGTGTCAATGACGGATTTGCCCTCAGGTTTAGGTACTAATTCCCAGACTTGGTTTCTCTCGAATTGAGCTAGTTCTTCTTGCATCACTATGATTCAATCAGGATCAGGTAGGGCTTCCTCTATAGTTTTGGGTTCAATTTTTGATATCATAGCTATTTGACTAAGGTTCCTATAGGAGGACCTAGTCCTGACTCCTAGAGTTGGATCACCCACAATTTGATCGGTTGGGTGACTAAGTCTGGGTTTCTTTGTTCTTCTAGAGCTTGGTTCAGCCTCAGGTCCGGCTGGTTGATTTGGTTCACTATTTGGTTTGACTCTTTGGGCTGGTTCATTTGTTGGTTCGATTCTTGGTTCAGTTAATTCATTAATTGGTTCAATAGTTAGTTCATTTAAGGGTTCAATTAATGGTTCAATAATTTGTTCATTATTTTCTTGGTCAGAGTTTGATGAAATTGGGTCTGGATTATTAGATGTTGAATTGATTTCTTCATCAAAAATTAAGTTTGTTGTTTCTTCAATTTTCTTAGTTTGTTTGTTGTAAACTCTATAGGCTCTACTTGTGGTTGAATACCCTAGGAAAATACCTGGGTTTGACTTGGATTGAAATTTTCCTAAATAGTCTTTGGTGTTTAGGATATGGACTTTGCACCCAAAGACCCTTAGGTAATGTAGATTTGGTAGTCTATGGTAGTACAATTCATAGGGGGTTTTGTTGTGTCGCTTGTTAATCAAGGCCCTATTTTGGATATAACAAGCCGTACTAGTTGCTTCTGCCCAAAATTGGTTTGCTAAGTTGAATTCGTTGAGCATAGCCCTAGCGGCTTCTTGTAATGTTCTATTCCTTCGCTCAACTATCCAATTTTGTTAGGGGGTTCTAGGATATGAAAATTCATGTAAATACCCATTTACTTTACAGAAATCCTCAAATTTTTGATTTTCAAACTCTCCCTCATGATCACTCCTAAGTCTTTTAATTTTAGTGTCGTTTTGATTTTCAATTAGTTTATAGAATTCAATAAATAGGTTTAGGGTTTCATCTTTGGTTTTTAGGAACCTAACCCAGGTAAACCTAGAGTAATCATCAACTATTACTAAGCAGTATCGGTTCCCGCTTAGTGACTTGGCTCCATGTGAATCAAATAGGTCAAGGTGCAGGAGCTCAAGTGTGGTTTGAGTTAAATCAGACTGGATTAGTTTGTGATTGGATTTGGTTTGTTTACCTTGATTACATGATTCACATATTAGGTTTTCATTATTTTTGATTTTGGGGATACCTTTGATTAAGCCAAGTTGGGTAATTTTTGAGATAGTTCTCAAATTGGTATGACCTAATCTCCTATGCCAGAGGTTTGATTGTTCTAATTGTGTTAACATACATTTGGGTATAAGAGGAAGATTTATAGTGTATACATTGTTTTTCCTAGTGCCCTTAAGTATGATTTCTGAGTCTTGTTCATTTCTAATCAGGCAGTTGGAATTGTTGAAAGTAACTATATAACCAGAATCACATAACTGACTTATGCTAAGCAAGTTAAAATTAAAGTTTTCAACCAATAGAACTTTCTTAATAATGAAATCAGATTTAAGCTCAATATTACCTGACCCAATTACCTTGAGTGTAGCATTATTTCCAAATGCCACTGAGCCTAGGTTTTTGAGTTTGAGCTTGGTGAACTTCAATTTATCTCCAGTCATGTGTCTGGAGCAACCGCTATCCAACATCCATTGGTCCAAATCTTTATGTTCCTATGCATAAAGAATTTTCTTGATTTGGATCCAATTAGAATCAGGAATAGCTTAAATTGAGTTTCACTGCCTAGTCTGTCTCACCCAAATCTAGGGTTTTCAACCACGTTAACCTTATAGGTTTTGTGAGACAGGTTTTGATAATTTTGACAATTTATTTTGAAAATAATTAAATTTTGAAAACTTAATTAATTTTGAAAACAATTAAATTTTTGAAAAGATATTTAAATCTACAAATAAGTGAAATTTTGTGTTAGATTCGAATTTGATAAAAATTAATTTGAATTTGAATTTCAAAAATTAGCTTCCAGGTCTTGGCGAGGCACTAGGCCTTCTTTGGCCGTAGCCTTATGGGATCATCCACCCTTTCCTTGACAAAGCCTTTTAATGAAATTTCATTTTCAAAATTATTCTTTGAAAAATTTCTGGTCTAACTAGTTTGGGTCTTGGATCGGTAGCTTCGGCTAGTTCCGCCAAATTGGCTTCCCTAACGTACTATCATCTCACCTCCACCCAATACTATGTTGTCAAGTTTCAATTAAGTGTGTTCAGTCCTTATACTAACCATTTTTAATTTTAAGCATGGTAAATTGCAGAAATTTTAAATAAACAATCAATCAAACAATTTGCAATCAAAAATTAAATTTTAATGAACAATAAATATTGTTTTCAGTTTGGCTCCCCCTGGACTAAAGCCACGGTGATGGTTAGGCAAGATGTGAATCTTGTCCTTGGGGATCCAATACTGATTTGATCCAGTTGGTTGGTTCAGGCACAGTTTAGGTACCCATGCCTGAATTTTTCCTCTGGACTGATTCAGTACAGCCAAATACGATCTTTGTCGGGATTTGGTTCGGTAGCCAAGTCCGGATCGATTTAGAACGGACTTCTGTTTCCCAAGAATCATGTCAAGATTTTTGGAACCAGAAGTAAATCGTTCTAAGGCTGATCTAAGATCCTTAACCTGAGTTTTCAGGGAGGAGTTTTCCTTTTCAAGTTTTTCAACTTGAGTAGGAGTTCCTTCCTGAACCTTCTCGGTTAAGGGTTTAGAGTCAGCTCCCTCTTTCAGGAGTTTTACTTCCTGTCGGAGGGATTCGACTCGAAGTTTGGCTTTTGCCAAATCTCGAGAAAGAAATGAAATTAATTCACTTAATTGACATCTAATAAAACCAGTTACCTTAATTTCGCCGTCTTCTGTAAAAGTTAGCTCGCCGTCGTCCTGTTCTGATTCTGACTCAGTCTCGACTTTTTCTGAGGCGGTCAGGGCTAGTAGGTTTGATTGGGGTGCTTCCTCTTCTTCTTCTGAGGAAGATTCGTCCCAGGTTGCTTGGAGTGCCTTTTTCCTTCTTGTCTTCTTGGACTCCTTCAGATTTGGACATTCTGTCTTGTAGTGGCCCTTTTTCTTGCACTCGTAGCAGGTTACGTTGGGCTTGTGTTTGCCATTTGCCGGTTCAGCTGGTTCGTCCTTTCTTCGGCTTGTCCTCCGTGTGTTGGCTTGATTTTTCAATTTTTTGTAGTAGCTTCGGGCCAGTCGGACCAGCTCAGATTGATCTCCTTCTTCATCTTCTGCGTCTGAATCAGAGTTGGGCTCGGGTTCAGGTTGAGGTTTCTTTTTTATCGATTTTCCAGTTTTTCCTGCAAAAAAGGCAATACTCTTCTCGGCCATATGGCAGTTAGTCTGCTCATGAAGTTCTAACTCAGAAAATAATTCATCTAATTTAATTTTGGAGAGATCCCTTGAAACCTTGTATGCATCTACCATAGATGCCCACAAGGTATTTCTAGGGAAAGCGTTTAGGGCATACCTTATTAGGTCACGGTTTTCGACCTTGTGACCTATCGTGTGAAGACCGTTCATCAATTCTTGGATGCGTGCGTGGAGTTGGGCTGCTGTTTCATTGTCGGCCATCTTGATAGTGTACAATTTGTTCAGGAGCAGATCCCTCTTGCTGATCTTGGTGTCTGACGTTCCTTCGTGTAGCTCAATCAATTTTGCCCACATCTCCTTGGCACTGTTGAAGGGGCCTACTCGGTTGAGCTCTTCCTTTGTCAGCCCGCATTGTAGGGTTTGTGTTGCTTTTGCATCGGCTTCTATTTTGCGCATTAGGGTGTTGTCCCACTCCGAGTAGCTTTGAGGTAGTCCTTCGGCGTTTTTGGGGATCTCCAGACCGGACTGGATGATGATCCACATGTCCACCTGAGTTTTCAGGTGGACCTCCATGCGGCTTTTCCAGTAGGAAAAGTCTTCTCCACTGAAGAGTGGAGGTCTGGCGGTGCTAAATCCCTCTTGCATGACCATCTGAAACAGAAAACTAATAGAAAAACGAATTTTCCAAGACTAGGTCTTGGATTAGTAGTGCTGGATAAATTAAATAACGAGGGGTGTTGCACCAACCTCGCTTAACAAAAAAAATCGAATGAAATATTTAACGAAAAATTCGTAAGGAAAAAAAATAGAAAAATAACAATCCGAAAAAAAATTTCAAACTGGTGGTTGCACCAGGTTTGAACTTCCCCGCTCTGATACCACTTGTTGGATCGAGAGAACCGATAGAGGGGGGTTGAATATCGGAAATCGTTTTTCTTTCGGAAAGCTTAGAGCAAGTACGCAGCGGAAATTAGAAACACAGAGACACAGTCGATTTTACTTGGTTCGGAGCCTGTGTCGACTCCTACTCCAAGGCCCACGGTCGTTGACCGTTTACTTTGGGCAATTCTATATCAGGCGCAAATAGTTTACAGAAAATTATTACAGAATTTGGTACAGTAAACTTAAATAGCTCTTTTTACCGACGTCCGAGGAAGATCGACTTTTTCCGGAGCAGCAGGACGTCGTCGGCTCATGTTGGAAGGATTCCGGGGCGAAGCGCGAGAGCAGAAGAGCGTAGAAGCGTTGTTTTGAAGTTCTTGTTGAAGGCTTGGGCGTTGGGTGCTATTTATAGCACCTCGGGGCGCCCTGGACGTCGGGGCGCCCTGCCACGTGTCAAGCGATCCGCTTTTAGCTCGGTCAAACGTTATCCCATCCGAATAGGGATAAGTTTGACTCTGGGGGCACCCTGGTTGCAGAGGGTGCCTTGGCTGACTTCTTCCGCGCAGAAATCTCGGCTGTGGATAAAGATGAAGCTTCGCAGACTTGGGCGCGGGGCGCCCTGGCTGCTGAGGGCGCCCTGGCTGCTGTGGGCGCCCGGCCCAGTAAGCAGCCGAAGCCCTTTTTGCTTCACTTGGTTCTGGTTCACCTTGGGGGCGCCCTGGACACTCAGGGCGCCCTGCTCAGCTGCTGCCTCACTCCTTTGAGGCTCTCTGAGTTGCAGACACACGTTCCTTCAGTCCTGCATCCAGGGTTAGTCCAAAACACAATAAAACAATTAATTATTAGTTTATACAGCCTTAGCTGTCTTGGTTCTGACTTTGGTCTCCAAAATGGAGCCCTAGGTCGAACCGACGCCTACTGTTCCCTCGACGGGGAATGCGTCCTCACCTACTCCTCTCGGGAGAATTTACCTGATGCCAACCGCTCCTTTGGTTGGACTTTTGTCTGACGGTCCTTTGTCAGATCTTGGATGCCGAGCTGCCCTTCGCTCGGTGCCTAGCATTCCTTCGCTAGGGCTTCAGTCCAAGCTGTCCTTCGCCTGGCGCCTAGCAGTCCTTCGCTAGGTCTTGGATACTGGCAGTCCTTCGCCAGTTGCCTAGCAGTCCTTCGCTAGGGCTTTTTACCCTGGCATTCCCTTGCCAGTGGCTAGCTGTCCTTCGCTAGGGCTTTTTACCCTGGCATTCCTTCGCCAGTGCCTAGCTGTCCTTCGCTAGGGTTTTTACCCTGGCATTTCTTCGCCAGTGCCTAGCAGTCCTTCGCTAGGGCTTTTCCTGCACACTAGAGTGACTTGTTAGAAAAACAAGTAAGACTTAACTTTTGACCTCTGTTGCCATTATCAAAACACAGGTTTGACTTGGGTGCATTCTGCACCAACAAGTGTATCACAGTTGTTGTGGATGATACATACTTTAGAGGACAATGGATTAAGTTACAAGGTGTGCAAGTGTTATGTGATAACATTAGCACAATCAATCTAACCAAAAATCCAGTCCATCACTCTAGGACCAAACACATTGAAGTAAGACACCACTTCATTAAGGGTCATGTAGCTAGGGGAGATATTGTACTCTCACATGTAGAGTCCAAATCAAACCTAGCCGACATTTTCACTAAACCACTTCCCGAAAATGAGTTTAGTTTCTTAAGATGGAAGTTGAGAATGTGTCGCGCTTCATGATTTTCAAATTGTAATCAAACCCTTCATGATTATTTCAAAATTGTTGGGAAACAATTTGGGAAACTTTGGGGACATCTCACACAAACTATAAGGTTTACCAAAACATTTTTGTTTGCTAGAAATGGGGTGAGATGTTAGGATCAACTCAATTTCTCAAAATGTCAATGCATCCCTTGAGAAGTTAAGTTGACGAGATAATGATCACGGTGGTGACCAAGTATGGGGAAAACCAATGCATAACATATGTGTATTTGGCTCCATGATCATACTTGGACATTTCAATCAAGGCAACTTGATTGGAAACTTGGATTTGGAACCAAAACTTGATTGAATTTGCTTGAATGATTGTTGATTGAGTTTGACTCCATGTAGATGGATCAAAGTGATTTTGAACTTATAAGGACCTTTGATCCTTGTTCAGGGATCAAGTTTAGTCATGAGATCTTGTCTAAGTTCGATAAACTTCACCAGATTTCCTTGGAAAGCTTCAGAAATTCTGAAACTGAACACTTCAGTTCGTATCAGGAACCCTGATCGGTCACCAGACCGATCAGGCATACTGCTGTTCGGTCCCCGGACCGATCAGGCCTCCTTTTGCATTGATCGGTCCACAGACCGATCAGAGGGTTAGCAGTGACTTTCCGTAATTTTGACCAAGTATACTGAGCTAGCTGGATCGGTCCCCGGACCGATCTGGCACTCTGCTGAGATCGGTCCACGGACCGATCAGGGGGTTCACAGTAAGCCGACCGAGCCTACTGATCTCTCCCTGATCGATCAGCCGAACGATCAGGAGCGCACCTGATCGGTCACCCGATCGATCAGGCCCGGGTCAGTCCGATCAGGCTATAGCCTGATCGGTCTGGGCGCGATCAGATCGAACGGTGATCCGTTCGGGTGCATTAAAATCTGGTTGGTGGACCGATCCACCAACCGATTAACTCCTCCCAAAACCCTTCACTCTCGAACCCTAGCGCCGAAACCTCCCATTCTCGCCACCTTGCTTCGTGCGAGAGCTTTCCAGTGGCTTTCTCTTCCTCCTTTCCGTGCGTACGAGTTCTTCCGAAAGGTTCTGCGGGCATCTCCCTGTTCTCTGCAAGTTCTCGGTTTGCTCCAATCTTCTGCGTTTCTGTCTTGCGCCGAGTCTCTCTCTGCGCAAGCCTGTTCTTCCGATCTAAGAATCTCTTCAATGACACCTAAGTAAGTTTTTGGTTTTGATATTCTTGTAAATCAGTTCATGAAACTATGTCTTGGAGCTAACCATGTTTTTGGTCTTGTTCTTGCTGTTGTGCTGTGACCCCTGTGTATTTACCGTGACTCTACCTTCTCACCAAATGATCAAATCGAATCTTTCATTTGTTCTATTTTTCATCTTGATTTAATTTCTATCTCTGATTGGGTCTTATCTGGTATGATCAATTTGTGATTCATTCTATGTTCATCTTGATCAAATTGTTTAAATCATGTGTATGACCAATTCGAATCCTTTTAGAAAGTCTTCCAAGGGCAAAGAGGCTACAGAGGGCAGCTCCAAGGGGAAAACCCCCTCTTCCTCTACCCCCTCCAAGAGGCCACAGCCCTCTTCGAGCTCTAAATTTCCAAACGCCGCCTGTGAGCAGTCCTTTCAATCAAGGACTTTCAAAATGCTACCCTGCCGATCCATAGATGTTCCTTTCCTGACTGAGTACTGTCCATCGATCATGGAGATCGTTACTTTTTACAATCTTGGGTTCCTCCTCTCCTTAGAGTGAACCATCAACTATGACCTAGTCTCAGAATTTTACAATAACCTTCAACAGGGTCCTCAAGGTGGTTTCGAGTTCACTACTCGAGTCGCCAAAAAGACTCTCAATTTTTCTTATGACATACTTGCCGATTTTATGGGTGGTCGCCGATCACCAAACATGTATTCGATCTATCCCGAGCTTCCTAATCCTCTACTAGCACCATTTGCAGATGTTACCTCTGATTCTATCCATCAGTATTTCTTTGGTCATCCCCGCCCAGACGGTCTTGATGAGCTTGGCCCTGACTTTCCTACCTTTGCTGCACTCCGTCTTTCTCCCACTAACTACATATTATTCAAGATCATCACGAATTGTATCCTCCCAATCACCTCCAAACCTTTAGCTGAGATTAGACCCTATCACTGCCTGATGCTCTACGGCATGCACCGCCGTTTGGACTTTGATATCATGGAGAGCATCTTCCAGTCCATCTTGTCTTATTGAGAGCCCAGCCGCCGCACCGTCTACATGCCTTTTGGTCACGTCATCACCGACTGGCTCATGTCGGTTGGTGTAGATGTCACCAAGGGCCGGACGATGCCGATGGTACGACAGGATTGCCGACTTGGCCGGCGAGCATTCGCCAAGTCCGGCATCATTATTCGGGGGCCCGATCGGATGCTGATTTGGAAAGATGGTAGGGTCCTTGGTGAGTTACCTAGGGGAGGTCCACAGGTTCAGGCGCCAGCCGCTGCTGATGATGATGACTATGACGAGTCGGATCCAGATCTGCGCTGGCAGATCTCAGAGCTGGATCAGACACTACAGGAGTTTATACAGTTAGGGGCGACAGATCGCGAGGAGTATCGGTCAGGATTTCGCTCACTTGATTCCCGACTGACCAGGATCGAGACTGAGGCCTCGGGGACCCGTACCCTCCAGCAGACATGGTATGATGAGTGGCACAGCCACACATTCCCAGGAGGTGTACCTTCATCGAGTACTGCACCAGGGTCCCTTGCTCCTACTGATACCACGATGGATGATCTCGTGGACGATGACGACCCTCCTGCTGATGTTTGAGCTTGGATGTCTCTTACCTTTCCTTGTGGATGACTTGTATGACTCTTGGGCTGTATGCCCTATGACTTGACTATTGTGGCCTTGTGCCACACGTATCTTGCTACTTGTTTTATGCTTTGACTAGTCTGACCTTGAATTACATGCTTATCTACTATGTCATGTTGTTTATATGACTATGATCTGCATATTTGCTACATTGTCATGTTCATGCTTATAATGCCATGTCTACTTGATATATATGACTGTTCTGGCTTGCTTTGTGAGTTGCTACCTCATGTTCGTATGATGCATGTGCTTGCTGTTGGGACCGGGTGCATGTCGACAAGGATACGAGTTCGTAAAATTCAAAATTTTTTCGTGCAGCGGAAGAGTTTGCATAAAATAATTTCCAAAATTATTTTAACTTCATATCTAGCATGCAACCTTACATTGTGTTGACATAATCATAAAATAAAACTTTATGGAAAAGTAAACAAATTTACCAAGTACCTCTCGTAACTCGAAGTAAGGGACGAGATCCAACTGTAGCGTCCCTTGGAAGCTCCGCCTCTATTCACGTCCACGCCGAGTTCTCTTCGGGATGACTTCGCAAAGTCACGAGTTTTGTGCCGACGAGAACTACTAGATTCTCGAAAGGCACAACTAGAAGAATAAAAGAAAATAACGGAAGACTAACCAACGAAGTAGCGGAATCGAATTCCGGGAAGAGAGGAGTCGCTATCCGCTTCTTCTTCTTCGTGTTCGGGTTCTCCTTCTTCTTCTTGAAGCTCACGGCCTCCACCACCTTGGATGTAGGTTGGGCGCCGGCCCTCAGGGAAGAGAGGGAGAAGGAGAGATTAAGAGAGAGAGGGAGAGAATAATTAATCTCTTGATTAATTCATTGGAATAAGGGCTAGCCTTTGGTTCCTTTATATAGTAGCAACTCCTTTGCTAAGTCTCCCTCTAAACCGAATTAATGGAATTAGTTATAAGAAATTTATCTTATAAATTTTCTTATTAATTATTCCGTTTAAACCGAGTCTTTATTATAAACTAATTTATAATAAAACTAATTCTTCTTCTCTTTAAATTATGGAATAAATTTTATAAGAAATTTATAAACTTTCTTATTATGGATAAATCAATTCATAATTGATTTTATAAAATTAAAATAAACCAATTCATGGATTATTTTAATCTTCCATAAAAGAATAAATTTCTATAAATCTTATTTATATAAATTTCTTTATATAAATTTATTTATCCATAATTTATAAAATAAATCGTACTAGATTTATTTTATTAATTAAACCAATTAAATTGGTTTTCTCCTTTTATTTGGCCGGCCACCAAAGAGGGGTTTACACCCTCTTTGGTCGGCCAAAACCAACCCGGACCGCCTCGAATTAAACTCATTTAATTCGCCCAAAAAGCCTTCAAAAGACTTAGCCATTTTTAGCTTCCATTGCGCCTCTGATTAACTCAGATTCGACTTATTTCTCTTGATCGGAAAATCCAATTTTCAACTCGTTTTAAATCCCTCGGATTACTCGTATTGCGTGTGACTAAATAGGCTTTCGATTTATGTTGGCCGTCTATAATCAACAAATTATAGAATGATCATGAGTGGCACCTAGTAGTACATCATGACCCCCAATTAATCGAAAGATCAACGGTTTGACCTCAGAAGAAATTATTCTGAAACCCTTCAGCAGCTCTAATGAATCGTGCCCCATTCCCTTCACCATCTTATACCCACTTGGTTCAGGACACGGTCAATGGTGTCAGTCCCCACTAGGCTGACTACGTCACACCTAGCCCAAGTAGTGTCTTTCTCGTCCTTTGGATTTCTAATTACTCTCATGTATTTAAGAGACTCGCACTCTCAACATGATATGCTCTGGCCAGAGGCTTTGAGTAACAATCCGACGATAGGCCTGGGTATACATCTCCTCGCAAGGAGTGGTGAATCCTTTGTAGGCTGTTCAAACATCTTCGGGCACTTCGGCTTATACCCAATCATCCTGGGTCCACACCTCCTTGGAGATGCTTGCTTAAGATGTTAAAGTATAAGTCTTCATGACCAAGATGACTTGAACACCGCAAGTCAAAGGAACATCGCACTTAAGCCGCAGTAAGATCTTCATTGACATATCTACATGTAGATTCCCATATGAAGTCTTACAGCTAGTCACTCCAATGAACTAGTTCCCTTAACTAGCATCCATGTTTATCTTCGGACATCCTAATGTCACCAGCCAGTGAGAATCAGCTGAATAGAGAATAACCCATGCTAGTCTCAACAGAATTGATAATGTCCGTATTTATCAATTCATCGACTAGGGATATTTCCAACAATTCACATTTGCACATTTAGAGATAATCACTAGTTGTGATCCCATCACAAATTCCCTTATGCTGTGAATTGTATGGCAGACATTCAATATATGAGTTTAAGATCCCAATCAAATACAAACATGTATACTCAAATAGTGAATTATCATTTATTGAAAATAAATGTTTACAATCATAAGGCGATTGCCTTAGGACACTTCTCTCATATCACTAACAAACTCCCACTTGGCCTAATGCCAATCGCTACGGTATTCAATACCACAGGCTCTAACATGACCCTCAAACTTGCTTTGAGGCAAGGCTTTAGTTAAAGGATCCGCTATGTTCCTTTCAGTGGGAACTCTCTCAATTTGTATGTCATTCCTACTTATAATCTCTCTGATCAGATGATAGCGTCGAAGCACGTGTTTGGATCGTTGATGAGACCTTGGTTCCTTCGCTTGTGCAATAGCTCCATTGTTGTCGCAGTAAACTGGCACTGCTTCATCAATGGTTGGAACCACACCAAGTTCTGAGACAAACTTCTTGATCCAAACTGCTTCCTTTGCTGCTTCCGAAGCTGCGATATACTCCGCTTCCGTGGTAGAATCCGCTACGGTGTCTTGTTTGGAACTCTTCCAACTTACTGCGCCTCCATTCAAAGTAAATACGTATCCAGACTGCGATTTGGAGTCATCCTTATCTGTCTGGAAACTGGCATCTGTATACCCACGTATTATCAAATCTCCTTCTCCATATATTAGAAATACATCCTTAGTTCTTCTTAAGTACTTAAGGATTATCTTAACAGCCGCCCAATGATCCATTCCTGGATCCGACTGGTATCTGCTTGTGACGCTCAAAGCATACGATACATCGGGCCTAGTACATAACATAGCATACATGATAGATCCTATTGCGGATGCATAGGGAATCTTATTCATGCTAATCCTCTCGTCTTCTGTGCGCGGACACATAGACTTCGAAAAGTTGATCCCATGCCTGATGGGAAGGTAACCTTTCTTGGATTCCGACATGCTAAACCTTTTTAGCACTCGGTCTATATATGTAGACTGCGAAAGACCAAGCAACCGTTTTGATCTATCTCTATAGATTCTAATCCCAAGGATATAGGTTGCTTCTCCCAGGTCTTTCATGGAGAAAGTTTTGGACAACCAAATCTTAACTGTCTGTAAAACTGATATATCGTTTCCTATAAGTAAGATGTCATCGACATATAATACTAGGAATACGACTGCACTCCCACTAACCTTCTTGTACACACAAGGTTCGTCAGGATTTTGTGAGAAATCAAACTTTTTGATTGTCTCATCAAAACGGATGTTTCAGCTCCTAGATGCTTGCTTCAGTCCATATATGGATCGTCGAAGGTTGCATACTTTGGTTTTATCAATCGATGTGAAACCTTCAGGTTGTATCATGTATACATCCTCAAGCAGGTTTCCGTTAAGGAAAGCTGTTTTCACATCCATTTGCCATATCTCATAATCATAATGAGCTGCTATGGCTAGGAGCATCCGAATGGATTTAAGCATAGCTACTGGCGAATAGGTTTCGTCATAATCAATTCCTTGTTTCTGACGATATCCTTTTGCCACTAATCTAGCCTTAAAGGTAACAACATTACCTTCCATGTCGGTTTTCTTCTTGAAAACCCACTTGCACCCTATGGGTTTAATCTCTTCAGGTGGGTTAACCAAGTCCCATACTTGATTTTCGTACATGGAATCCATTTCCGACTTCATGGCTTCAAGCCATTTGTCCCTTTCTGAACTTTTCAGAACATCTTCATAACTGATAGGTTCGTCATCGTCAATGAGCAACACGTCGTTCGATTCACTTACGAGAAATCCGTATCTCTCTGGAATGTTGCGTGTCCTATCAGACCTACGAAGAGGTGGTGTAGTTTTAGGTTCAACAAATAGCTCATCACTATGAATTATCGGTTGTGGGTCTAGACTAGGTGTCTCTGTAATGTCTATTGGAGTTTCTTGAACTTCATCAAGTTCAATGCCACTCCCACTGTTTTCTTGTAAAAGAAATTCTTTTTCCAGAAATACAGCATGCCTTGAAACAAACACCTTTTGTTCCAAGGGATGATAGAATTGGTAACCCTTCGTTTCCTTAGGGTATCCAATAAATAGACATTTATCAGACTTAGCATCCAATTTGTCTGATACAACCCGCTTCACATAAGCAGGACAACCCCATATCTTAAGGTGAGTTAAGTGAGGTTTCTTACTATTCCAAATCTCATATGGAGTAGTAGAGACTACCTTGGTCGGGACTCTGTTTAGCAAGTAAACAGCTGTCTTAAGTGCATAGCCCCAAAAGGATTTTGGAAGAGTTGCATGATTCATCATAGACCTAACCATGTCCATCAAGGTTCGGTTAAGCCTCTCAGATACACCATTATGCTGTGGTGTATACGGCGGAGTCCATTGGGATAATATCCTATTGTCCCTAAGATAATCTTGGAACTCTTGACTTAAGTATTCTCCACCCCGATCAGATCGAAGTATTTTAATACTTTTACCAAGTTGTTTCTCTACTTCATTTCTAAATTCTTTGAATTTATCAAAAGCTTCAGATTTGTGTTTCATCAAAAACACATAACCGAATCGCGAGTGATCATCGATAAAGGTGATGAAGTAGTTATAGCCTCCTTGTGCTTGAGTTGACATTGGTCCGCATACATCGGTATGTATTAGACCAAGCAACTCTCCCACTGGATTACCTTTTCCGGGAAAGGGTAATTTGGTCATCTTGCCTTTTAAGCACGATTCGCATGTATCAAATGAACCGGGTTCAAATGATTCCAAAATTCCACATCGGTGTAATTCGGTCATGCGTTTCTTGCTTATATGGCCAAGACGACAGTGCCACGTGTAGGAGTCTATTCGATTATCTATTCGAGCACGTTTGTTGCTAACTTCGATATTGAAAACGTCACTGGATAAATCTAACGTGTAGATGCCATTGCACAAAGTTCCATTCCCATAAAGAACGCCATTCAAAGTTATGTAACAACAATTGTTACTAAAAGTTAAATGATAACCTTTTTCATTCAAACATGAAATAGATACAATGTTCTTTATTAATGAAGGAACAAAATAACAATTATCCAATTCTAAGACACGTCCAGTGGGGAGCTTTAGCAAATAGGTTCCGATGGCAACAGCAGCAATCTTTGCTCCATTTCCAACTCGCATATTTGCTTCTCCTTTGACAAGTCTTCTTCTATTCCTTAGCCCCTGTATGTCATTACATATATGTGAGCTACACCCAGTATCAAGTACCCAGGTATTTGAGGAAATAGAGTGACATTCAATAACGAAGATACCTGAAGAGGAAGGGGCATCGGATGCCTTCTTCTTCAGGACTCAAGATAAGCCTTGCAGTTTCTTCGCCAGTGACCTCCTTGCCACAATGATGGCAAGTTCCTTTTGGTTTCTTTTCAGTCTTTTTGGCCTTTTTCTTCTTCCCTTTGTTCTGTTCTTTGGCTTCCTCTTAGAACCTTTCTTTGAGGAACCAACTAACAGTACCGCTTTTTGATCCTGCTTTACAGCGGGCTCAACAGCCTTCAGCATGTTGATTAACTCAGGAATGGTAGTCTCCAGTTGTTCATCCGATAGTTCATCACAAATTGTGAACAACTTTTGGACAGACAATTCAGAATTAAGTCAATACTTAGTTCATGATCCATTGCAAAGCCGAGTGTGCCCAGTCGCTCAATGTACCCCAACATCTTTAACATGAATGTGAGGCAGAAGTGCCTTCCTGCATCTTGAGGTAAAGAGGAGTCTGGAGACCTCGAACCTTTCGGATCTCGCCTGCTCTTCAAATAACTCATGAAGATGGAAGATGATGGTATAAGCATCCATATGCTCATGCTGCTTTTGCAGCTCAGGTACCATAGGTGCTAGCATGATGCAACCGCCATTTCAGAATCGGTCACATGTTTCTGATAGGCCAACAATTGGTCTGGAGTTGCATTCTCTGGAGGATGGTTGGGAAGTTGATTTTCAATGACATAAGCAAGCTTTTCCGCCTTGAGGACTATCCTTAGGTTTCGAAGCCAGTCCATGAAGTTCGGCCCAGTCAGTTTATTGGTGTCCAAAATGGAACGCAATTCAGAGAAGACATGATCGAGTGATTACCTAGAAATACAAATTGAGATTATGTGAGAAGATTGATTAAAGAATGTATCAACATACATAAATAAAATCCTATTTATTTTTCAAATTGAATAACCC